>OY856411.1:1038123010-1038390510 GCA_963693085.1 Alisma plantago-aquatica
CACCCAATTGGCACAACTAATCAAGTGCAACTCTAATCATGTAGTGCCTTGTGCCGTAGAGCCATCTTCAGTGTCAGAACCCTTGTTTGTTATCTTTACATAAAGATAATGCTTAGTGCAATTAAGAGATAGTAGATATACTTATGTTGTGGATATGCTTAAGATTGTAGATGCATACATACAGTAGCCATGTTTATGTTAATAAGTATACTACTACTACTAATTATAATCATGATGCTGGATATCTCATGTTGTTAGTTACGTTTAGCATGCTAGCCATGCCTTTGTTACTAGAGATGCATATACTACTAATCATGCTTATGCAGATAGGTGTGCTTATGTTGTTAGCTCTTCTTATGATGTTAATATTTTCGAATTATTAGACATGCTAATGTTGTTATCTATGCTTATGTGGATAGACTTATTCATAATGATAGAGATTCTATGTTACTAGACTTGCTCATGATGCTAGATATGCATATACTACTGAATTGCTTATATTGTCAACAAGATAAAGGATGATAGTATTTACAACGATGATAGTTATTATCTACTCCTTTATGTATTTTGTTAATCATCAATGTTGCTGAGATTATTTTTTATGTCTGATTAAACTATTTAACTATTTAATTACTTAAAAATGGTGTAATCAATAAACATTGTTGGAGGTTATATCTCTTGTTGGGACATGTGTCTCATGCTTGTGGTTCACCACATATTTTTAGGTAATCACAAGTGATGAAAACAAACATGTGGCAGCAAAGAGGAGCTATAGTATTGAATCTTTGAGAAAGTTGATTAGATGTCTAGTGTGTCCTAGAGTCGTCCCTGTACTCTCAGGTCTGAGCTGGAAAAGTTTGTATATGGTGTTTCAAACGAATCAGAATTTTGTTAGCATGTTAATGCTTATTTTTGTGAGATATATGAATATTGTTCTCTTGTTTATATATGTTGTGGCTAAGGTGATAGACCAATTTGTATCAAATTCTTGTCATAGTATGGATACAAGAAAGATGTTGGGCTCTTATGCAAATGTTTTTGAGCGGGTGTTGATGTTGAAATCGGTTTTAATTTACCCATATTTTTTTGGGTATGTGATTGATTGTGTTTTTGTTTTGAGTAATCTCGTTTAGTGTAACGGGTTCTCATAGTGCTGCTTGAGTCTAAGCTGACAGAGGGAACCATAGTGCGCTATCCAATGATAACAATCATCAAGTAAAACTACACGAAAGCAGCCATTAACAATGAATTACTAAAAATTAAAACCCTTTTTTTTACATCAGAGATCCACTACTAGGAACTTTTCACAAAAGGCCCGAGGCCATATTTACATATGCATCATTCTCAGCTTATACATACATCATCCCTTCATATAGCAAGGATATGAGACAACAGTTGCTTCAACAAAACATACACAAAAGCAGTTTATACATTGAGGCATTCCTCGCCAAAATCTTAGATCAATCTTAAAACCAGATATGAAAACTATCTACCAAGGACCTAAGAGTACATGGACGACACATAGGACTCTATTCTACTAGACACATAAAAACACACTCAACCTGAACTGTTGTTCCTGCTATTGTTGCTCGCTCTCAGCTAATTGATCACTACTTTCTTGTGCACATCCACTAAAAAGTTGTGGAACCCACGGGTGAGACAATAAGTCCCAACGAGAGGTATAACTCTCTACCAACATTTTTATTATCACAGTTAAACTTTTATGAATGAGAGCAGAAGAAACCTTTATTGAATTAAACATGTATAACTATTGATTATATGCAAAGTAGAGTAGTCTCATCATCTCATTAATTCAAATATCTACAATTGAGCAATAGATCATTTAATCACTTTTAAAAGGAATATGAAGAACATGTATAACTATTGTAAACTAAACAGTATAAAAGCAAAGCAAGGCTTCAACCAATGTTTCTGTATTTGATCCTTAAACAAATATGCTATATGGATGATTACATCTTTCAACAATCAATCTTATGCCTTGCGGAGATGGGAATATACCTTTCATCTCCAATTGACCACTGCGAAGTAAAGCATCAGTGCCATAAAGGTCTATGGAAGAGCCAAAATCCATGACCTCATCTTTCTCGGTTAGTATGAGAGTTTCAGAGACATTACAAGTCAAACTGCAATTAGATAGACTGACATATAGAGGCTCTTCGCTATAGAGATACAACGTGTAGCATGTTCTCTTATCAAGGTGTGACCCGTAGTCAATCTTGATTATATCAGGGTATGGTCCATAACCAATCCTGACTATTTATTGAGTCACGATACAACTGTACTCTTCTTAGGGTATGACCCTAAGTCAATCCTCATATTCAGGGTATGGCCCGTAGCCAATCCTATAAATTTAGGATACAACTTGTACCCCCACACATTCAACAATATACGTTCTGAGTTAAACTTGTTTCACCATTCAACAAGTTCTGACACCAAATGGATCTATGGCCAGGGCAACTACGTTTTAAATTCACTTGGTAGATTAAGTGCATTACTGCATCTTCTACATCAATCAAGTTACAAGAATGAACTATCGGTAATTACTACCAAGGAAAGCATAAAACATGTTTCAAGAAATCTGGTGTCAATTGGAAGGTATCTTGTTATACCCTTCCTGGGATCTCAATCCCTTAAACATATTACTAGAAATATCATCCCTTTAATATTTTCACCATCATGATCACATGTTTTGGGTATCAAACCCTTAGTTCCTCTTTGAACATTGTCACCTCTTACCAGGCAACAACCATCTCTAGATCATCAGACCCATATACTTGATTATCACATACCAAAGGGTTTCAATATTCTTAGTTCATTATTGAAAAATGTCACCTCACATTAGGCAACAACCATCTCTAGATCATAAGACCCATATAAACATCATACATGTTGTTCAAGTATTTCATATAGATGACAAGGCCCATTCAATATATATAATGTCACATCACCATAGCCCATAGTTGGATATGCTTGTTATTTCAAAAACACTTGCATGGTTAGGGTCTCATGATAAAAGAGATATTAGTGTAAATATCAACACCATGCCATAAAAGAAAAATCCCTTAATCAAGTTACAAGTATAATAAAATGAAAGGTACATCATATTGTCTAAGATTCTTTAATAGTGTTTTCATATTTTGATATTCCATCTTCACTATACATCTCTTGGTCATGACGAGCTTGAGTCATTTAAAGCCTATCATTCTATGGTGTCTAATGTATCGGCCTAGCTTCTCTAGGTCGTGATAGATCAACATCATATCATTTTAGGCATCACAAGTTATGGCTGCCATCCACAATAGAGTGCAAGTGTGTGTCAACTTAGTTATCTTTAAGATATCAACCTTCCCTCATATTTTGCTTTAGATGATAGGTTAAACAACTGTAAAGACAATAATTCTACACATGTAACAAACCAATAGGGAGTTAGAAACTCATGTATATCAGTCTTTCTTCATGGAGTCTTATATCAGGTTAGGGTTTCCCACAAACCGATATCGATTTGTGCATAGGGGTTCTCATCAGCTTCAACCTTTCATCCATTATTACTCTAGTTCATGGACAACAACCCCATATATCCACTAGAACTCATAAAACCATCATTTAATCAAGGAAAGTCAAAATAGAAAAGGAATCATCAAGTATTGCATGATAGAAGGTGATTAATAATAAAATTGAGTTCAAGTTATATAAATCCCCTCAAGATCACCACTAAAGCTTCAAGCTTCAAAGGTCCACGTTCCCAAGGTTGAATATGACTTATCAAAAGTCCAAGACACGATCATAACACCTGTATTCAAAAGGAAGACATCATAGTAAGGAACTTGGTGAAGAAGGAAAGAAAGAATCATGGTTCGAGAAGCATAGTCTTTCTAAGGTTGAAGATAACCATGGCTTTACCTTTGGCAAGTTTCTCAGACTTTCCCTTGCTCCTTGAGCTCCTAGGGTCATCCACCAAGCAAGATATGGTAAAGGAGTCAAAAGGTTTACTAGGGGTGAAAAGAAAGGTATATATAGTTGAGGCTCATGAAAGAGAGTATGTGCAAGGTGTCATCACTATATGTACATGGGTTGCACATGTCCATTCATGGTGACACCATTCAGCCTCATTTATCTTGACATGTAAAACTCTTGTGTATAATCCAAGGGTGAGATATCGGCCATTGGGTATCTTTCTTAACAAGATATCACAACCCAATATCACTTTGTGTACAAATCGATACAACTTTTACAAGGAAGTCTTAAACCGATAGGCTTCATCTACATGAGGTTCTTAGCCCAATATGAATGCTTCCAAAAAGTTGATAAAATTATAGGGGACTTCCTCCATGGTTTCTAAACCGATAGGCACCCCCATATACCCTTAACAACTCAACTCAACCTCATCTAGAGTTCAAGATATTCATCATTCTATGGTTCTTATGTCACCAAGAGTGTTATCTCTCATCCAAGACTCAAACAAGGAACCCCCTTATCTTTCTATCTTCTTGATGATGTTAAGAGAGATTAGGAACACTCTAGAAGTTGTGAATTGCACATCAACGCCATATATTGGGTAAGTTGCACCAAAACTAGCACATAAAGCACAAGCATCAACCATACAAGCTCAACTTGAAATTTAGGCTTTCCACAAGGCACCCCTTAGCATCTAAGGGAACACCCATAATGTGTCATATTGCAAAATAACCCCTTATCTTGGGTAATTTGCACTTTGGTCCTAAACAAGCAAACATTGCTCAAACAACATTCAAACAAGACCAAACTTGAAACTTGAGCTCTCCTTAAGTCTTAATTACTTTTCAAAATATTAATACAATGTTATAATAATATGAATTAGGCAAAACATCTAGGGTTATCCAAAAACCCAGGCCAGGGTCCTTACATTAGTAGAAGATCATGTGCTCAATATGATTGGACATGTGTATTATCTTGAAGAGCTGGCATTCCCCTTGAGCTAGGAGTTGTCCACTGATATGATTCTAAAGACTAAGCCAAAATCATATAGCCACTTTATTGCATGTTATAATGTGAATAATATGACTGAACATATGTCAGACTTGCTTGGCATGTTGATTCATGCTGAAGAAAAATTGAAGAAGGACAAGCCCGTGATGGTGATCAACAGAGCTGAGTCCAAGGATCAAAGCAAGAACGAGAAGAGTTCTAAGGTCGAGCCTAAATCTAAATCTTCAACACTTAAGATAATGAGAAAGAAAAGTGCAAGAGGATATCATCCTTTGTACTTGAAGGCTTTTAGGAAGAAGAAGATGGGGATGGTGATCTCCACTTTAGGTATATATGTTATTGAGATAAATCTATCTACGTGATCATCATTGGTACTAGATACCAGATGTGGATCTCACATATGTTCTCATATGTAGGATCTAAAAGGAAGTAGGCCTTTGGAAAATGGCAAGGTGGAACTGTGAGTTGCAAATGGTGTAAGAGTTGTGACCAACACAGTTGGAACCTGATCTCTACCCACAGAGCTTGTAATAGAGTTAAAGAACTGCTATTATGTATTTTCTATAAATAGAAACATAATTTCTATATCTTGTATGGACAAGGATGCATTAAGATTCCATATTAAAATGGTTGATGTTCTATTTCAAAAGATGGGATCTTATATGGTAGTGCCCCAATGTCTTATGGTCTTTATTTGTTAGATCTAAAGATAGATGTTTATAATGTAAATATCAAAATACTAAAACTCAACAAATCAAACAAGACATACCTTTGTCATTGTCATCTAGGGCACACATATGAGTATTGCATATCTATAATCCATAAATATGGTTATCTAGACTCTTTTGATTTCAAATCAATAGAGACATGTGAATTTTGTTTGTTGGGTAAGATAGCTAAGACCCCTTTCACTTGTAACTATGAAAGGGCTAGTGATCTATTAGGACTCATACATACTGATGTGTGTGGACCTTCTAGAACAACCACTAGAGGTGGGTATCCGTACTTCATTACCTTCATTGATGACTTTAGTAGGCATGCCTATCTTTTTTTAGTGAAATATAAGTCTAAAACTCTTGAAAAGTTAAAGGAGTTTATGAATGAAGTACAAAACTAGCTTGGTAAAAGTACCAATGTACTTTGTTCTAATCAAGGTGGAGAATACTTAAACCAAGAGTTTGAGAACCTTCTTAGAGCCCATGGGATTGTATCCCAGTGGACTCCTCCTAACACCTCAGCATAATGGTGTATCAGAAAGAAGGAATTCCACATTATTAGATATGGTGCAATCGATGATGAGTTTAGTCGAGCTTCCAACTACCTTCTGGGAGTATGCTATGGAAACTGTCGTATTTACACTAAACCAAGTACCATCAAAGTTGGTTCAAAAGACACCATATGAGACATGGATTGGGAAGCATCCCAAGATGTCTTTTATGAGGATTTGGGGGTGTGAAGGTTATGTCAAGAAAATGTTTTCTAAAAAGCTTGGCTGAAGATCTAATAAATGTTACTTTTTTGGATATCCCAAAGAAACTATGGGATACTACTTGTATAATCCATCTGACAACAAAGTGTTTGTTTCCAGAGGTATTGAATTCCTAGAAAAGGAATTTATTTCCAAAGGAATCAATGGGAGGCAAGTGGAACTTGAAGAGGTTCAAGACCAACAAGAAATCATTGAACCATTAGATGTACAAGAGGAACCAAGGGAATCACAAAGTGTTGTGGAATCTCAAATTCCTCAAGTAATAATGAACATCATATATCTAATAGGACACACCTTGAGCCTGAAAGATTTGGATATCTTGTAACTCAGGAAGGTAGTGAATTGATCATAGATATGAGCCAATATCCTATCAAGATGCTGTTGAGGGACCATAGTTTGAGAAATTTCTTGAGACCATGACATCTGAGATGGAATCCACGTATACCAACAAAGTATGGACTTTGGTGGATCCACCTGAAGGGGTAAAACCCATTGGGTGCAAGTGGGTCTTCAAGAAGAAGACTGACATGTATGGAAAAGTTCAAACCTATAAGGGAAGATTGGTTGTAAAGGGTTTCAGTCAAGTTCAAGGTGTTGACTATGATGAAACCTTTTCTCTAGTGTCATGGTTAAGTCCATCGATATCATGCTTGCTATTGTAGCTTATTACAACTATGAGAATTGAGAGATGGATGTTAAAACTGCATTCTTTAATGGGAATCTTATTGAGGATGTGTATATGACACAACATGAGGGTTTTATAAATCCAAAATATGCAAATAAAGTGTGTAAGTTACAAAGGTCAATCTATGGATTGAAGTAAGCATCTCAGAGCTGGAATATTCATTTTGATGAGACAATCAAAGGGTTTGTCTTTATTCAAAATGAAGATGAACCCTGTGTGTCCATGAAGGTTAGTGGGAGCGTAGTGACATTCCTCATATTGTATGTAGATGTCATACTATTGATGGGGAATGCCACCCTACTTTACAAAAGGTAAAGTCATGGCTTGGAAATACATTCTCTATGAAAGAATTGGGAGAATCATCCTACATCCTGGGGATAAAGACCCATAGAGATAGATTCAAAAGGCTTCTTGGACTATGTCAGAGCACATACATTGACAAAGTGTTGAAGCAGTTCAACATGGAGAACTCAAAGAGAGAAAACCTACAACATTGCATGGAGTGACCATCTATAAGAGTCAATGTCCCAATTCTTGTGAAGAAAGAGAACATATGAGTTTGATTCCATATGCCTTGACAATTGGATGAATCATGTACACAATGTTATGTACTCGTCCAGACGCCACGTATGCCTTTATCATGATGAGTAGATATCAGTCAGATCCAGGTGATTCTCACTGGAAAACCGTGAATAACATCCTCAAGTACTTAACAAGGACTAAGGATTATGTTACTCCTAATGTTCATAAATTATGTAGCTTACTCAATTAATTAGGACTATATACATATTTTCTAATCAAGTACAGTCATAAGGAATTGATTGAAGACATTTAAGTAGAACAAATAATTGCTTTATAATGGCATAAGTTTCAAACAGAAGCAAAACATCATATTATAAGGCATATAAATGAATATCCCTGTCTTATCAAATAACCTTTATCTATAACAAGGTTTCATCTTCCCTTATCCATATTTGTTGCATCTTGATCTTTTATTATGATCTAATATGTTGTATATTCAAGAACCACTCTTTAATTTTAATGTTTTTGGTGATACTCTCCCCCTTCTTTATAAAACTATCAAACTCATGCATATTTCATTTTCTAATAATTCCATTCTAGTTTGAATGATATTTATTCCTTGAACTATTTCTAAAACCCACTCTGTCCTCTTTCCTTCCTTTTTATTACCCCATTTAAGGGTTAATTGCTTCTAATTTATTTTTTATTTGCCAAGCCAAATGTATTGAGGGTTCTTATCACCCCATTTTATATTATCTTCATCATTTAATATGATTGACACTAACCTCTATCTTGAATTAACTTATTTCTTCATTTATCCCATGAATCAGGTTTTCTTGTTTTATGTTCAAACCTTGCACATAGTTATTGATTCGAACTAAAATTTTGATTATTTCACTCCTTCACTAGTATTTTAATATCTTAGTGTATTTACATTCTCATTGCATTGTGGATTTACCTCTCCATATTTTACTCTTATTAGATTATTAATAGGAACCATTAGATCCTAATAACACATCCAACCAACTGGACTAGGCTGAACTTATAGTCTTGAAGCCAAAAGTTGCTCAGGATAAAGAAACTCCTATTTGTCTCAAATATGTGAAAAAAATATTAACTAAATGCAAACTCATTTAAAGATTATTTCCCATCTATTTAATGAAAATAATATGAATAATATATTTTGTAAATTCATAGTGTACAACAATCTTAAGGAACCATATATATTCTAAAAACTAAAAATCTAGAGTCATATCTATAAGAGAATTTTATTTATCTCAAGTAAAACAATAGTAAAGTAATAGTTGTATCACATCCTATATTTGTGCTCTTATTCTTTTCTTACTTTCTGGTATTCTAATCGTAATACTTCTAGGGTTTCTTTCTCTAGACCATCCTTTCTTATACGAGGAAGTATAGACAAAATAGTTTGATACCGATCAATCTAAGTATTAAGATATCATGCTAGGATATCTAGATGCTCAGACTTCCCAGAGCTATAACCACATCTCCACCTAACTGCCACACTTTGACTCTGAATATCGAACTTAATCGTCCCTGGCGACTCAACCTAAGCTCTAATACCAAGTTGTTACACCCTCATATCAAGTTAACTACAAATCATGAGATTTGGGCATAAGATAATGACTAAATAAAAACCAAACATCACACTTCACCTTCATTTTTTTCAAATAAAAATACTCTTACAGGATACAACGCAGAGAAAATCCTTCCTCAAGAATATTTTTCTCATAATCAAATCACAAGATATTTTTCTTATTCATCACTTGATAGTTCATAATATTCACATACATGAAACATATATTTACAACTTGTTTCATAGGAAAGGAAATTACAAAGCTTTATACTTGACTAATACAACTCTTTCTTTTTCTCTCTATAGGACCTAGAGTGGACAGGGACCAAGACTATTTAATTTTACCTTAAAACATGTTAACATCCTTCTATGACAAGACTCTTCTAAGTATGTAGCTAACTCCATAATCAATGGGATTACCTAAACATTTGTTCATTAGAGTGTGAACTACTATCTTAGTGAATGGAAAGTCACCAAGTAGATAAGATAATATAGATAATCTTTTTTAAATAAATTGCAAAACATAGAGAAAGTAAGTTGTGAAATGTTGAATTGAATGAACAATATTGAATATTCATCAATATTCTGAATGATAACAAAATAGAATAATATTAATTTGTATAACTGAATAACCATTTGACTTCTTAAATACTATAATCACATTATTAATTCCCTATATTAACATGAAGTGTATCACAACATGTAGAAGCATCACATCCAGCTGTGATCTCATCATATGAAACTAGAAGAATGCATGGGATATAAGTCTGAACTCAAAGTACTCATATGCAATGAGCATCACCACATCTGGCTTTCAATGAATAATGGGGAGTGGCCGTGAGAAGAGATAGGAGAGGATGTTAATCGTATGACTAGGGAGGATTTAGGCCAGACCTAAGAATAATGTTTTTGTTGGTTGCATGACAGAGGAGAGCCGTGAGAAGAAAAAGGAGAGGAGAAACCTACGTTCTGGATGATTCGAGCACTTCTAGTGAATAAATTTGCAATCGAAAGATAGAAAACTGCCATGCTCATTAGAGGGAATCAATCAGATCATATTCTCTATAGGTTTTCATTTATTCTTTAATGTTTTCCTCATCTTTCTCTTCTCCATCTATTTGTATGGCAACAAAGATCATGTGGGGCTAATCCCCTAATTCCTTAGGACCCTGTAGTAGCCCGATTATGTGTTGTATTTGACTCTATGAGTTAATATATATGTTTTTCCTAATTTCTAGACATAATTCTATGATTTCTTTATGAATTATATATGCATGATCACCATAGTTCTTGAATCGTTAATTGCTTTCAGAGTGATATTAAGGGTTGGACATGCCATAGATTTGCATAGCTTAGACCGCACCTCAAGAGAGGTCTTATGGATGTGAAGCGTATAGCCCAAAGAGATTGTCAAATAATCTAACTCATAATTAAATTTCCATGAGAGTGGGATTTGTATTAGATTAGGTAGTGCATTACGCTGTGAGAGCGGATAATTCTTGCTACAGGTCCCTTGGTGTAGGGTTAGGAAAACTTAATATTGATAAATAATGTTAATTGCAGCATGAGCCATGGTGAAACTATATTCCCAAGGAATCCATTCCACTTGTGATCACAACCACAATATTTTGGCATTAATTCTTACAACTAGTCAATTAATCACTCAATCACTTTTTCAATAGGTCTAGCTGATCGAGTCATAGTTAGTAATAGTCTTTGGATTCATGTTTCCCCATGTTCGATATTCATGCTTCTTTTTATTGGTATTGTATGCCCAGAGAGACAATCATATGATGATTGTGATGACATATTACATAAAGGATTTGATTGATAATAGTAAAGGCAAGCTTCTAATTTAGTCTGCTTCACTCATTTATGAGATAATGAGGAAACATAATGAATGTCTAAAGAATGACAATTACTCAATGATATATGTCTTCAAGTACGTGACTTGAACAATGAGATCATACAAATGTTTAGAGTATGTATGTTCTGATTATGTCCCTAGTTGGTTGTTACTGTGGAAGGTAGATAGACAATAGTAACACCCAAGATTGGAATGTGGGTTGGTTGATGATAGAATCTCATCAGTCACGATATGTGAAATCAAACCAAACACATAGATATTTATTAGAGAATAGTGTATCAAATAGACCCACCTAGAGAGTGACACATGGAAACCATACTCTATGGTCAGAGTCATCTCTCATAGTGAAGGTGGTGATTGTGCTTCTTAGACCTGAAGTCACTACACTCATCACATGTCAATCGGTATACTTTGACGTAATCTAACGTAACCCTGAATAAGGATTGCCATAATGGTGATGATTAGGTAGCTGGACACATGGAGATTGACTGTGAATGATGTAGATGGGATTTGTCCCTCCTACTAGAGTTTGATATCCTAGCCACTTGAGAAGCGAGACAAAAAACACATGCACTTGCACATCTAAATCAATATATGATATTGAGGTAACATATATCTCATACAGTCTGCTCTATTTCAAGGAGCATGGATTTAACATTTAAAGGATGAGGATTTTGTGCCTTAAATTCATTCCAGATATCAAATACAAAGGAATTATACAATCACTATAACACCTTACACAAATTATACGTTGAATTTATTCTCCAACTTTCCATTCACTTGGGTATCACTGATGTGCGACTAGGCACGACTCTTTTCTTGTGTAGTTATAAACTAGTTATGGACATTTACTGCCAATGTGATATCAGACCTATAGGGTCACACACATAGGAATTCATCTAGAAGAGGAGTTTAATCATGAATGATAATTGAATTGATTAATAAAATGTTTAGGTATTAAATTCAAGCAACAAATCAATTGTCTGGACTCCTAACTGATCAATTCTCATGTGATGAAATGACTAGTTGGAGTGGTAGATTGGTTGGATATTGAATTGGCTAAATTCTACTAGAATTAGGCAGTGAACAGACCGACTCACTTAGTGAACCGACCGGCTCAGGTTTCCAACTGGCCAGTTTGGGTTGTGAGACGTCCAATTTGTGGAGAAATTTGATTGCATCAAGGATTAGTGTTGATGTCATGGTGTGCATTAATTGGATTCGAATTGATAATACATATGCGATTAAGAAACATTGCAAAATGACCGATTGTAGAGCAAACCGATCGGCTTGCATGTGAACCGACCAGTTCAGTTGTGAACTGACTAGTTCAGTGCTCATAGGTTGCAAAAATTCATGATCTTTTAGTCCCTTCCACTCCCTCACAGACTGGGAACCCAGACCCTAACCTCTCCAACAAATAGAGGAGTACTGGGGGCTTCTCAGATAACAACTCAATTGCCTATGAGAATTGTTGTCCTCTCTGGTTGTGGTAACCAATAGAGAGCCCGAGCAAGTCCTAACTGATAAAGGGAGGGATAGCAAGGGAGATCAATTGTGGGAGGGAAAGTTGGTGACTAGTACACCAACGGGAGGGACAACTACTTCATGTCTGTTATAGTAGAACGACATGAGTTATAGGTGGTCTGTGTGGACTACTATGGAGGTGAGAAGACTGTTGTCTGCCTCTAAGAGGACAATGTCAGTCTATAGTCTGTGGTGAGCTACTGCAGATGGTGATTGAGTTTGTTGTCCATGCTGAAGACCAGGAGCTACACAGACGCCATCTAAGAGCAACTACAAGATAGTTTTCATGACTACTGCAACGACTCATAGTTTCTATTACATAGTTGTTGACACAATCTTGTTGTTCTTGAGGAATATGACAATTAAATTTTCATTTCTATTGTATACTATATGAATGTATTTCCCTACACTTTTGGAATATATTACTTTGATACACACACTTGAATTTAACATGTGTAGTAAACATGCATCAGGCACATGCTCCATGTGATGGACACACCAGAGATTGATGAACCCACTCCCACCGCATCTAAGACTGAAAGGGATGCTTACAAGAAGCAATCCAAAGATGTCATGGGTGTCAAGTGCATGATGTTGTGGTCAATGAACTATGAGTTGTAGAGAAAACATGATAACATGGAAGTCATCAAGATGGTAACACATATCATGAATATGTTTTAGGATCATGCAAGATAAGTGAGATATGATATCTTAAAGGTATTATTCAAGTGCAATATGATAGATAGAGATCCTGTAGGGCCCCATGTGCTCAAGTTGATGGGGGTATGTAGAGAACCTAGGGAGACATGGATTTCCTTTAGGCCAAGATTTTTCCATGGATGTGATTCTACAATTGTTCCCCAAATCATATAATCTAGTTGTCATGAATTACAACATGAAGTTTTTTGATAAATCATTGTTTGAGTTTCTTAGCGTGTAGAGAGCTATTGAAGCACAAATGTAAAAGGAAAATCTTGGATTTTTAATGATGATTAGCAGAGGGAACAAAAAGTACAAGGGAAAAGGCAAGGCCAATAAGAGCTCTAAAGCAACCTAAAATGCAAGTCTTCTACACTTAAAGCAAAGGGAGGAGTCAATAAAGAAGGGAAGTGTCACCACTATCACCATCCTGGACACCGAAAAATGAACTACCCTCTTTATATAGAGAAACTCAAGAAGAAAAAGCAGGAGATATAGATATTTACTTTAGGTATATACTTTATTGAGATAAATATGTTTACTTCATCAATTTTGGTATTTGATACTTGATAAGGATCTCAGACATACAATGATGTGCATGATCCAAGAAGATGTATGAAAGATAAGGTGAAACTCCATTGAGCAAGAGTTGATACAACTATAGTTTTGACATATCATTTATCTTAGCCTAGTGGGCATGTAATAGAATTAGTGAATTGCTATTAGTGAACCATCCATAGTGATACACCAAGAGGCTATCGCCGACTAGTGTCTGGGTTCTTCTTGAGAAAGAAGCACAACTCTACAAGTATTCCCATTGGACTTGTCCTGGACCAAGTATATGCCTTACACCTTCCTTTCCGTTTCATAGTTGGTGACGCAATATGCTGATTATGGGGAATATGGTAAAGATTTTTTTTCCTATACCATCTCTTATGCCCAATTTCCCTACAAATCCATGGTTAAAACTACTTACCACATTTGATCTGGGGTTAGATCATCAATATCCAACTATTTTTCATGTTCCTCCCAAAGGTTTCCCTAGAAATCATTCCTCCGTTAGTCTTTATAAATATGTTTACTTTCTTGTAATTTTAGTGAGATTTTCATGGCACAAAAGAAGATATGGTTCATTATTCTCTTATACCCCTGGTTTAGGGCTCTGGTTATGTGAAAAATTGAAGTACAAATCCAAAGAGATAAATTTCATGCGATTTGGATATGCATGGTAAATGCTATTGTCATTTTACTAATTGGTTATCACGGGCGACTGTGTAGTTCATTTCCATGGATCTATGTGGTAGTTGGCATGTGTGGCCTGCTGGCCTGTGTGGATGTCAGTCTTCATGGCCCATCCCATTTGAACTATGATTTGGTTCATTACTTTTGTGTCAGATTCTTAATTGAATCTTCTACAATCCTATAATATCAGTCTTATAAAATTCTCAAATAATGGTTTCTTTATTAATTATTTCCTCAAGTATCATTAGTTATCTTCTCACATACATGTGTGGGCTATCACTATATCAACTAAAGCTCGGATCTCATGGTATGAACATGTCATGGTTTTGTTTACAAAAATATAATCTTAAGATATCTAAATCTGAGATATAAAACAAGGTAATTATAGTACTTACAAAGCATAACTAATATCAAGGTTATCTTTAACCCTAAAATCATCAGTAAGGAGAGTTATGGGTTGTAATATGCACTCTGACAACAAGGCACAAAATTGTCATATGGATGCACTTAGACCCATATTGTGGGAGTGGCCTCTCATGAAAAATTAGAGAAAACCCATCATGAAGGACCATTTTGCTTAGGTGACATGTGGATGAGCCTACCATGTCATGTGAGAAGGTGACCTCTCACAACAAGTCATACAAGTTGTACTAAATATGACCTTAGGGCCTCATGCTAAGAGTTCTCTCTCATGAAATGTAGTACATATTGCAAATCAGAGGATCAGTGCCAATGTGACCCATGGAGGACGATCCTTCCATGTCATATGAGGAACTTCCCACTTAGACAAGTCATTGAAACAACATTAGGGATAATTTATGCCTTGATCATGAGAGTACCATCTCACAACAAATAAGAGGAATCTCATTGCAAAGGACTAGAATAGGGAGGAGGGTATGCCAATGTTGGACGATATTCACTACATGAGGAGAACTATAAATTGGGGAGGATGTGCCCTCTCACACAAATCACCAAAACGACACCAGGGATGGCAGTCGACACTCATCATGAGATTGCTCTCTCATGACAAGTGAGATAAATGACATTGTAGATGATCAATATACTAAGGCAATCAATAAATGAGGGCCTTCCATGATGAATGAGGAAGTACCCTCTCACAACAAATAACCAAAACCACATTGCAAATGAGTTTAACCCTTCAGTATAAGACTGACCTTTTATGAAAGTGAGAGAAATTTGAAATAGGAGGACTGATTTATCAAAGAGACCCAGTGAGTAGGGGGATTGCATGTCATATGAGGAAGTTCCCTCTCACGACAAGTCATTCACACAACACTAGGGATGAGTTTATGCACACATCACGAGAGTGCCCTATCACAACAAGTGATAGGAATATAATTGTAGAGGACTATAATTCCAAGATCATCTAAGAGTAGGGACCTTCCATGTCAAATAAGGAAGTGTCCTCTTACAACAAGTCACCAAAACTCCATTAGGGATAAGTTTATGCCCTCATCATGAGACTTCCCTCTCATGAAAACTGAGAGAATTCACATTAGAGAGGAACAATATGGCAAGGTGACTTGGGGAAGAGGGGCCTATCATGTCATATGAGGAAATTTACACTCACATCAAGTCGCCAAAATTGCACCAGGTGGAGCTTAGACCCTCATCATTAGAGTGTTCTCCCATGAAAAGTGAGAGAAATAACATCATGAAGGATCAATATACTAAGGTAACATAGTGGGGAGGGGCTTTCCATCAAAATCCATACTTTATATACCTACACAATTTAGGCCCTCATGAGAGAGTTCCATGTCACAATAAGTGTGTGTGAGAGGGAGATCATCACAAAGGACCACAATGCCAAAGTGTCCTCACTTATTTTGCACATATTTGTATGGATTTATAGTGATTTAAATGTATGTCACTCAAAATGTAACCCTTTACATGTCTATCACATATACCCTATCTTTTCGTTGGGGTTATACTCTCATAAGAGTCTAATGAACATGACACCAATCCAATGTAGATCCTAGAACTTAAAGATGAGTAATAGTAGGTGTTACAATGTTTGATGGGTGATAATATATATCATCGTTACGTGGTTCATTAGAGGGTGTTTAATTAGCTTGACTTCCTACTCACTAGTGACTAACTTTCCCGCATTGTTTTTTTAAATCTCGTGATGGTGTTTCCTCTCCTTTTCTTGCTTGACAACCACATGGAAGTACCTTGTGTTGTAGTCAATGTTGTGCAATCAATTTAAATTCTTTTTTCTCTAGTCCTCCTCTTCTTTGAGCATTATATTGTAAAAAAATATACTTATCTTATGGAAGTATTTGGACGTTATTTGACATCATATCTTATGCAATGGTTTCATTGAACAATATACAATATGGAAATACCACATACAGAATACTTATAGACCTAAATTGGGTTTATGAATAATATTAAAATGGTGAATATGCTAAATGACATGTTGGATAATGATTTAGTTGTTAATTTAATTGATAATTCTCTATAAATAAAGAGTATGATGATTCTGGTAAATTTTTTTATAAAGCAGTTTGGATATAGAGGAGTATTAGCATCTTTCATCAATTTCTTCAAATGATTCTAGTATAAATAAATTTGAAGAAAATGATGAATGATGCTTATACTCCTCTATATCCAAACTTTTTGGTATCTACGTTTGATTTATGGGTGATGAAACGAGACAAAAATGGATTTAAAATGGTGCTTGTGACATTTTGGACTTTTTTCACGATATCCTCCCTCCATGTAATTCATTTCCTAAAAGTTGGCATGAGTGTAAACAAATAATGAGCAACTTAGGCTTGAAATGTAAGAAGATTCATGCTTTACCCAATAATTGTTTGTGGTATCATAGAGAAAATAAAAATTTAAATGAGCACTCAAAATGTAAAAATTCTAGTTGGATATGCTGCATTTAGAAAGAAAAGAAAAACCACACAATTTTTGGTAGAAATTTCCTTTGATTTAAACATTAAAGAGGTTGTTTCTATGTACATGTTCCTCTGGTGTCATGACCTGGCACAAGAAAGCTGCACCAAGCAAGGAGGGGGAGATGATTCATCCTAGATATTCAAAATCATGGAAATGTTTTGACCAAAAACACCCAACATTTAAGTGTGAAGCATAAAAGATTTTTTTGGGGGCTAGTTGTTGATGGATTCAATCATTTTAAAATGGCCAAGGGACAAGGCATGCCCTTTGTGTCATGCTCTCAGGTGGAGCACACAAGAACATAAGACATGCCCTTTGTGTCATGATCATGGTGGGTATCTTTAACTTCCATCTAGTAATAAGGTTGCTTATTTTAGGCACAGTCTCTTTCTACCAATGAATCATCTATGGAGAAATAATACTAAGAATTTCAATGGTAATGCTAATTTTGAAGCTCCCCCAAAACATTCGACAAGTGAAGAGGTGGAAAATCTTTTATATGATTATAATTATGTTACATTTGCAAAAAGAGGATGGAAAAGGAAGAGTATATTTTTTAGACTTCAGATTGGAAGACACTATTGATACAAAACTATTCAGATGTCATGCTTATTGAAATTTTTTTTTCAAGATATTTTGGATTTCATGCTAGAGCAAGATGGAAAAACTAGGGACATCAATTCAAGGTTATATTTGGAAGCACTCAAATTAAGATGACCATTATGGATTAAAATTTCCAAAAACACTAAAAAATGTCCTTCCACATGCATTATTCAAATACAAATGAATAGGCTAATTAACAAAACGAGTTATAATCTATACGGATGGCGGCGCAAGGGTTAGGGCGTGAGGGGGTGCGGAGGGGCGATTGCGAGGGCGATCAAGAAAGAGATCCCAGAGACAAAGAGGGAGGTCGGATCTTCGACCCTAGGGATACTGCGGAGAAGGTGCGGAAGAATGATGTTTCTTCCACCGGCTCGAGAAGACAAGGGGGTAAGTGGAAAAGCGTGGCCATGCAGGCAACGCAGGAGATCGGGATAAAGTTTAGTTTTGCTGGCATGCGAGGACAATCTGATAATAAGGGAGATGCGACTGACGTACGTGAAGACCAGTCCGTGCATGCCAAATCTGGTGAAGGTCCGATGGTGGAAAACCAGGGTACATATGCTGCGGGCTCGCATAGTACCTATGCTAAAGTCACTACGGCTGGCACGGTGGACCAGATTGAACAAGATCCTAATGAGTTTTTCCTAGAAAAACTGTTTGAGGATGATCTCCCGATCGAAGTAGTTTCATTAAGCGAGATGGACGGAACACCGCTGCTGTCCATTGAACTCGAGGCAGAAGAGGAGTTGGTGAGGCCTTGGAGATATGCAGTTGTTGCGCGACTGGTCGGTACAGATATTGGATACATGAAATTGAAAGAAAAATCAAGTTGTTGTGGTAGATAAATGGCCGTTTCAATATGTACGAAATGGAATAAGGGCACTTCGTCATCCATCTCTCATGTCAAAGTGATTTTGAGACAGCCTTAATGGGGGGACCTTGGAAAAGTTTTGGATGCACGTTGGTGGTCTGGGAATGGTATCCTAATTTCAAACCATCGGAGATGCTACCGGATTACATCATCACCTGGGTGAGGATTATCAATCTACCTCTCCACTTATATGTAACTACGATTTTCCAGTACATTGGGAGAGCACTGGGATGTCTTGTGAAGATTGACAACCATACTACTAATAGATCCAGAAGCCAGTTTGCTCGGCTAGCTATTGAAATTGATACGGAGAAGGAGTTAACGTCGTCCATTTTGATCAATGGGGAGGAGTTCGAGGTCTACTATGAAGGTCTACCTTGGGCCTGCGCCAAGTGCGGGATGGAGGGGCATGTCTCAAAGTTCTGTAAAGAGGGGGTTGAAGGTGAAGAAAAGAGCATCAATGCAGCAAACAAAGCTAACGTAACGAACCAACAGGGACCAGAGGAACTGACCAATGGAGGCTGGCAGGTTCAAACAAGCAAGAGCAATAGTAGAAGGCGTCGTTCTCAACAGAAAAGATTAGAGTTTGTCTCTTCGAATAGATTTGAAGGCCTAGATGACTATGTGGAGGACGGTAGCCATGAAAGAGAGGAGGACTTTGCTAATCGTCCCAAAGAAGACAAGGTGGAGCAAAGTAGACCAGTGAAAGTGTGGAGGAAGAAGAAGGTGCTACAGGAGAACAACACACAAGCGAACAGCAGACCACCTTTCAGAGATATAACTAACAAAAACAGTGGGATCAAAGAGGCTATTAGTAAGGATGTCGTAGTTGCTAAAGGAAAAGAAAATCATGTTGCAGTCAATCCAGATGTCAATGAAGTTGTCATAGTAGAGGACGAGGATACGTCCGAGCAGAAGGAGATGGATGAGGGGAAAACTGAAGAGGGTGAAGAGGAGACAAAACTTACTGTTTCATCGAGAATGAAGAAAGATAAGCCAAGGAAGGGAATACGTGATAAAGAGAAGGCCTTGTTACCTAGAAGGACAGGCATAAGCAATAACCTGTGCACAAAGAGAAAGGGGAAAAGCAAGCCACCAGACCCCCCAACCTACACAGATGGAGCCCGCGACTGTCAGCAGTCCTGGAAGAAACTGAAGTTTGCAGTGAAGAGGCCATGCCAGTGGAGAATGAAGGTAAGGGAGAAACCGAGGAACCCACTCAACCTTGCTGTTAATTAGTAGCTTGTATCCGTAGCTCCTCTACCTACTGGTTAACCTATATGTCGGACATTTTATGTTGGAACGTGAGAGGAGTAGGCAACGACGATACAGTCAGAGTTCTCAGGGACCTTATCTTCACCAGGAAACCGAAAGTGGTAGCGATCTTAGAACCTCAGATTAGCGGCCCCAAGGCTACCAGAACGATAAGGAGCTTGGGGTTTACCAAGTCCTTCCGTTGTGAGGACAGAGGTTTTGCAGGGGGTATATGGGTCTGTTGGAAGGAGGAGGAATGTGATATTCATATTATCAACTATCATAGACAATTCATCACCTGCAATATTAACCAACATCTCATGGTCACTTTTGTGTATGCAAACCCACATTTTCCCATCCGTAGATTACTTTAGGATCAGCTGATAGATATGAGCAGGAGTATCAAGATGCCTTGGGTAGTTATAGGGGATTTCAATACAACCCGGGTGCCCGAGGAGAAGATGGGAAGCATGCTGTACAACTTCAACGAAGCTAACATTTTCAATAGCACTCTTTTGGAGACAGGCCTCTCTGATCTGGGTTACAATGAAACAAAATACACTTACATCCATGGACAACTCAGAGAACGTCTGGATCGTGATGTAGCCAACGCTGACTTTATTCATAAATTTCCTCATTTTTTTGTGGAGCACCTCCCTCGTCTGTGTTCAGATCATTGCCCCCTACTACTGAGAGCTATTACAAGAATGGCGTATGAGCCGAGGTTCTTGGTTAGGGAATCATGGTCAGTTGACCCTAAATTCCAGAAGGTTGTCAAGGACCAATGGAACTCGGGGCTCAAATTCTATGAGGCTCTTAATCAGTCTAAGGAAAGCATGTTATAGTGGGCAGCTAAAGGCAGATGCCAGCAGATGAAGGACAAGAAACGCATCATCAAAAACCTAGATATGCTTCAAGTTAGTCTCGCTGAAGTCTTTGACCCCCAAACTATCAACCTCATTGCTGATATGGAATTGAGGTATACAAAAATTTTGAGAAGGGAGGAAGATGACTTGAAACAGAAAAGTCACATTAATTGGTTAGCCAAAGGGGATATTAACTCAAAGTTCTATAACGCCTTTGTCAAGCAAAGAAGGAGATTCAATACAGTAACCATGCTGAAAAATGATGAGGGTGAGTGGGTGACTGATGCAGGCATGATTCAAAATCTGATATGCAACCACTTTAGAAACATCTTCACAGAAACTGTGGGGGTAGATTTGACTGCCGTTAGAAATTACGCAGGTTCGTTCAAACCCCTAACCAATGAGGAGAAATTGTTGATCCCACGGGCTCCCACCTTATAGGAAGTACATAACATCTTAGCTAAATCCAATCCACATAAGGCCCCATGCCCTGATGGCGTGGATAATTCTTTCCTGCTTAAGAACTGGCATACTATTAAGCACTCCCTTGTTGCCACCATTAGCAAAGCGCTATCTGGGGAGTCACTAACGAAGACGTTCTGCGATGCAAGTATTGTTTTGATACCTAAAGTTCCTAAACCTGAGAAGTATGAGTAATTTAGACCCATCTCCTTTAATAACACTGTCCTTAAGATTACTTCGAAAGTGGTGGTTGAGAGGTTGAAGGGTCTTCTTCCTGACTGGATTTCCCCTTCGCAGAGCGCGTTTGTCCCTGGTCGTAGGATAGCAGACAACATCTCTGTTGCGCAGGAAATCATACACATGATGAGAAGGAAAACTGACCCAAGGATGATGGCGATCAAGGTGGACCTCTCAAAAGCCTATGATAAAATGGTTTGGCCTTTCGTTGATGATACACTACTGAAGCTTGGTATCCCAAAGCCTGTCAAAAGATATATTCTTAATTCTGTTACCAGCGGGGAGGCATCCATTATTTGGAACGGAACGCAGGTGGATTCTTTCAAAGCTACACGGGGTCTTCGACAAGGTGACCCCATGTCTCCTTACCTATTCGTGTTGTGCCTGGAACGTGTTTGCCAGTCCATTGATGCCCTAGTGAGAGATAAGAGGTGGACACCTGTTCAGCTTTATAACAATGTCCCTAAGGTGTCCCACCTATGCTTTGCTGATGATCTCTTCCTCTTCGCAAAAGCTGATGTAGCTGAGATGAAGACTGTGATTGAGTGTTTTAAGAAGTTTGGAGAAGTGTCGGGTCATCTGATCTCGGTTAACAAATCTTGCATCCACTTCGCCAAAAGTGTTCCTTCTAGATTGAGGAAACGCAATTGCAGATTGAGCGGATTCACACAATCAGACAATATGGGGAAGTATCTAGGGGTACCTCTGATACATGGAAGGGTTACGCTGAACACATATGATGATATCCTTGGAAGAGTTGTGTCCAGAATTAATTCGTGGTCGGTGAAAACTTTGAGTTTTGCTGGAAGGGTTTGCCTGGCCAAAGCTTCCCTCACGACTATCCCTAGTTACATAATGCAGGCGGCCGTCATTCCCAAGAAAATATGTGACCGTATAGATAGCAACATAAGGCCTTTCATCTGGGGTGGAAACCATAAACAACATCCTCTCTCACTAGTGGCTTGGAATAAGATCACTAGCGATAGGAAACACGGTGGTCTTGGCTTGAAGACGATGAGAGAACTGAATCAAGCTTTAATAAGCAAGCATGCATGGGATCTGAGTTCGGACAGGAAAGCCTTGTGGTGTGATGGTCTCCGAATGAAGTACACCAGGTTCAATGGAGGTTGTTTACCTAATATCTCTCAGCTTGGGCGTGCAGTCCTACAAGATAAGTCCTTCATTCATGATAACTCCTTCATGATTCTGATTAGCGGTAGAGATACCAGTGTATGGTTTGACAAATGGGGAGGTATCAAGGAGCCGCTAAAGGATAGTGTTTTAAAGCCTATACCAGAAGATCTGGTAGACTTAAAAGTCACTAGCCTTGTCAATCTGGAAGGCTCTTGGGATGTAGCATTTCTAAAGGATAGGTTACCACAGGGAATAGTAAAGATTGTTCGTTCTTCCATCCCCTTGAATACCCCGGTCCAGGACATTTGGGTGTGGAGTCACACAGACTCTGGGCTGTTCTCTACAAGAAGTGCTTATGAAGTTCTCAGGGCAGGGAAGGATATTAAAACTGAAGGTAAATGGGACACTATCTAGAAGACGATGGTAGGCTCAAGGGTTAAGTTCTTTCTCTGGCTGGTGGGGCACAACGCTATCCTTACTAATAGTAGGAGAATGGCACAGAAGCTAACTTCTAATAATATTTGTCCAATCTGTGATTCAGCAGAGGAAACAATTCTTCATGCTTTGAGGGATTGCAATCATGCAAAGAGTGTGTGGAAGGCTATTCTTGCTCAGGACCAGTGGCGTCCCTTCTTCAGCGAAACCAATATTGGAAATTGGCTCCATAACAACCTGTCGATGCCCGTTAATCAGAGTATAAGGTTCGCTGTAGGCTACTGGCAGATGTGGAAACACAGGAACATGCAACTGTTTGAGAAGAAGCAACTCACTACTACCCACATGAAATCCTTAATTGATAAAGAAGTGTTACTAAGCATTAAGGCTAAGGCTGATAACGAGTAGGTAATAAAGAGAGACGGAGATACTGTGCACTAGACAGCCACAACAAGGAACGCTGAAGATAAACACTGACGCCTCATTTCATGGAGCCACCAAAAAGTCTGCCATTGTGGCCATCTCTCGCGATGCGAATGGGGCCTGGCGCGGGGGTTGGGGGAGAACCATTAAGGAAGAGAGTGCCTCGGAAGCTGAGGTTCGGGCGATCGAGTTGGCTATAGAGGTCCGAAATCAACTGAACAGTGATAGAATTACCATTGAAACTAATTCTCTTCTTGCCAAGGAAGCCATGGAAGGAAAGGAGACAAATTTTCCAATACTAGCCAGGTGGGTTACAGCTGCAAAAAGAATGGTAAAGCCGGAATGGTCCTGGTCACATACAAAAAGAGAGGGGAACAAGGTTGCAGACCAGCTGGCAAAGTTTCAAATTAAAACACCAGTGGCTCTTATTACTATAGGAGGCCACCTAATCATCTTATTGATTTAGTCAATTTAGATGCTTGTAATGGTAGTAGTACTACCAAATTTACTTCAGTTCCTAGTATGTCTAATTGTAGTATCCCAATTGATTTAGCTTGCATGAGAGGGGCAAGATGAATAAGAATACCCTCTGAATTCTCTAAAAAAATACAAATGAATAAAAAGAGTGTTTTTTAAGGTGGTGAAGGATTTGAAAATTCCTCATAGTTTTTCTTGTAACATTTTTATAAGGTACAAACATATGATAAAAAGATTGGTGTCTTGAAAATTCGTTATCATCACATTTTGACGCAACAACCTTGTGCATTGGCCTTAAAGACAATAATATCTAAATATCTTGCGATGTTCATCAGTGAGTTGATCTCATATATTTAAGGAAATTTGTGATATAGTTATTGATGTTGGAAAGAAGAATCAATCAAAGAAATAAATTCCTATAACAATGTTTAAGCTTGAAAGTATCTTCCCTCCAACTTCTATGATGTAAGTTTGCATTTGAATATTCATTTGTCTAGTGAAGCTAACATTGTAGGCTCCATTAATTTTAGATGGATTTATCCTATGGAGAGATATTTCTTTCTACTTAAGGGTTCCATTCACAATATGTATAGACCAGAGGGCTCTATTGCGAGGCTTGTTTAATGTAGGAGGATGTCACATTTTGTTATTTATCCAAGAAGAATATAACCCCCAAGTTGGACCATGCAAAAAGATATGCAGAGTCCCCAATATGTATTAGAGTTAGAGTGATCTATTATGAAAAAGGAGCATATACAAGAACACCATTTTGTATTGTCCAAGAACGGATGGAATACAACCTTATCTGAGGTAAATTTAATACTTATATCTAATAATGCCATATTATTAAAAAAATCAAGCATCATTTATTTAAATGTAGGATGCTAAAAAGGAATTTATAAACCTAACAACCTAATTGGAGTGAACTACAAGTTCAAGAAGAAAAACATAAAACTTTGTCCATTGATTTAAACAACATGTATGCTAATAAACTTAAACAAATACAATACCGACATAATTTTCTTATTTAAATATATGTCCCATTGGTTATATCTTTTGTTTGTTACCAGAGGTCTCAGGTTCAAGCCACAACGACATGAATATAATTTCTGATATATATACATGTTCTTTTTAGACTTTGTTGCTAGATGAATCCCAATAGCAGTGAGAAGATGTAAAATTCTTAGCTCATGGTCCAAAGGTTGGTGTACTTCACTATAAAGGAATTTCATTTATGGAAATAAATTTGAGGTCAAAGAAAGAGAAAATAGGAGAGTCACACAAAATCATGGACTGATGACTATGGGGAATGATGGAAGCATATTTTATAGTTTGTTGTTAGATATCATAGAGTATCATATTCAAAAGATATTGTGATGATTTTTATGTACATGGTATGACACCAAATATGGGTGCCATTAAGGTGATTTAAATTTCACTATGATCGATACCATATAAAGGAGATATGTACATGTTCCATTCATATCCTTATCGCGAGCATATTAGGTGTATTTTTCAATTGATCCTAAATTTTTAGATTGGGGTGTTATTTGCCATTGCAGGCCTATATGACCCTCTGAATTAATCTAACATTAATGAACATGGATCCATTATTACTTCAAATATTCATTATATGAGTATCGTTAACCAAAGTAGTGATAGCGGCAAAGATGCATTATGCACTAGATTTTATGGTTTAGATTATGTACTAGTATATATATCCTGAATAAATAAATAAATAAAGAATATGGTTAAAAAGAAATATATATAAAGATGTTTTTTTGTTATTATATTATGTACTAGTTGATGATGTGGTCTGTTAGTATTTTAGTTTAGTTCTTGTTACATTGAACACTTGCTACTTTTGTAGGGCCATGCCTTGTATTGGGAAAACCATACCACTTCATGCACTTATACAATCATGTCCTTTAGCTCCAAAAAATGAAGAAAATTATGCCTTTGAGAATGAGGGAATTATTTCCCTATGGTCAATTATATGATATACTAAAAATTACGTTGTTCTAGTTTTTGATGAGATATAATACCAATTACAATCTAAAAGTATATTTGAAATGATACAAGTTGTCAATCAAGTTTGTCTCTCAATCCGGGTGAACCATTATGTAACCTCCATGGTATGTTTACAAAACTCTAGTTAAATTTTTAATTGGTTCTTGTTTTTTTTGTTTATTCATAGGAATGAAACCTTATAGTAAAAAGAATCTACAAGAAACAAACTAAAAAGAAGATGCATATCTGAATTCATATGAAATAAATGAAGAACAATCAATAGTTCCATGCTTTCATGATTTTTGTACCTCGTTTACGGACACAAATTTCAATTTAAATTTACTTACATGTGTTAGTGAGAATTGAACATCACTCCTTTGTGTTTTATTTCAATTCTTAAAAGATATTTCTAGTGAACCATGTGAAAAAAATACTTCAATACATAGAGAAAGAACACTCACATTTATCTGAAGCTAGATTTTTTAATGGATGTTAGAGCATTTGTCTTTAGTGTTCGGGTATAAGGAAATAGAAGTCTAAAGATGCATATACTATGATCATTAAATTATGATATTCTATAATCTATTATTTAGTAATCTAAGTATGTACCTATTAAATATGCATTTTCTATACAAATGAGCAAAACCAAATACACAAAACTCTCAAGTGGTCAGAAATAGATCTAGTGGAAAGATAATTCTTGGTTTATGATATTTTTTTCATGCTAAAATTTGAAATTCTTATTAAAATATGAGTGTACTTGAAGGTCCATATATAGAATATAGGATAAATATGTATATTCGCAATCCTGACAACCCCCATTAGAACTCTACTTTGGGAAATGGTAATATATTTGATATGTTTTTTATAACTTGTATTGATTTTTTTAATTCAAATATCATTTATTTCAATGTGAAATAAAATCATTCTTCTCAAGATTCATGGTTTTGTATCTTTAATTCTATAAGAATAAGAATTTGGTACTTATAGATGTGATTGTACTTGTAGTTTATTCTATGGATCCTAGAGGAAATTATTTTGGCTTTCACGAAAATGAATATCCACCTATTCCCCACAATTTCTAAAGAAACTTTAGTGTCAAAAATAAAAATATATCTATTTTAAATATTTTACCAAATATTATTAGACTTTAGTTTCCATCTAGTGATTTTTCATATCTTGATTATGATGATATAATACTTTCTATGACGATGAGCACAACCCAATTTTGCATGACACAAGGGAGTCAAACGATCCATATCATTTCCATGGTACGTCCACTGCAGTAGTTGGTAACATGTTTCGTATAATGATTTTTATTATTTTGTATCCTTGTCCATTTATAAAATCTTCCAACACATGCACTTATTGATTTGATTGTACATGTAGATTTCTCTAAGGATCCTAGAGAAAATCATTGGCTTTATTGAGAATGAATATTATCTTGTTTCACATACTCCTCACATTATCTCAAATGTGGAAAATGAAACTATACTTGATTTGATTTTTCTACCACATAAGAAATTAAAAGTCATCAATTTATGTGTAAGCTATTATTTTACTAAACATTTTAATGAAATTTGTCAAGAAACATCTTTGTGAACAAATGAAGAAATAAGTGGTGTTGATTCCATAATTCTCAATCCATGACAACCGATTAAAGGTGTGTCAAAATATGATCATTTTTTATGGCACACTACATTTCAACCAATTGAAAAAGTGATTACATGATCTTTGGGTATACATCTTATTAAAATATGTCATATTAATATTTATATTGATGGATTCTACATAATTTTCTTATTTTGATTTTTATCATATATAGGTCACACCAAAATGTTTTCTCCCAAATAGTGCAATAAAGGGTCAACCAAATTAAGTTCATACAATCCTGAAAAGGGAGAAGCTTATAATTGTTTCTTATGTCATGGAACTGCAAGATGATGAGCCAAAGAATCTTATTAATTTTCTTGGTATGTACGCAAAGAACAATATGCTATTTCCATTGAAAAAAGAATGATATGAAGAACATGCATTGAAATTTGAAAATGTCATGGGAGATTTGATGGTAATAATTTTATTTCTAAAAGTTCTTGATATTTATGTGAATCTAAATTTCCATTACCACCTTTATCATTGTAAAAGGTATTCAATTTTATGTTGGATGAAGACTTAGTCTCAAACTTGAAAGGTTTTTGGTATCCAATTGCAAACATGGAAGAGGTGGTGAATGAAAAAGAAGGTTAAACAATGGTGCAACACCCTAAAAAAGAAATTATTTGGTTTTGAAAACCCACATCTAACATGCCTAAAATCTCTTGATGTTGGTGTTTTTGAGGAACATTGAAAGAAGCTATTCAAATACTCAAGGACACCTATAAAATATGTTAGCTTTGTATATCAATTTCATCTTTGATTATTGTTTTGTTCCTCACATGTTTCATCCCAATTTTTGTGAACTTAGATGAGTTTTTAGAAAATAATAGTCATGAAGCCCATCGTTCGACTCATAAGACATGGGTTAAGTCTTATGCACAATGTTATCAAGAAATTATATATATATATATATATATATATATATATATATATATATATATATATATATATACACACACACACATTCATGACTATTTTAATACTATTCCTTTTCCTACTATTAGATCACATGAAAGGTATAAATACATTATGTTTAGGTTGAAAATAAAGTGATATCAGTTGATTATCAAGCATATATTAAATATCATAGGTACTTATGCAAATGAATACACAAAGAAAAAATGTGTAATTTTTAATAAATATCACAATTATATTTTTTCTGTTGGTATATGTATATTTCTTATCACTATAAAACTTTTTCAAGAAGAAATTGACTAAAGGTGTGTAGAAAGACAACCTGAAAACCCAAAGAAAGAACTACTTTTTGGTCAAGTGCTTCATGATGTGTATGGTACACATAATAATGGTTATGAAATGGATATGGTGAGGGAGTTTCACAGCGAAGATTGAAGGAATACCATTTGCAATGAGTAAAAATGCAGCCATATTTTGACCAAAAATCTTGAATCAACCAATTAGATGATGAAGATTCTATCTAAGAAGAGAAGATGATACAAGTAATATCTTGACTTGTACTTTTATTTATTCCAATGACAAAATGAATTGCAACAAACGTGATGTCACTTGTCAGTTAAGTCAAGGATGAACAATCAATTCTTTTTACCAACCCCACACTTCAAGTAGGGGAAACAACAATCATGTATCTCTACCTTCAGTCACGAATTTTAGATGAAGTATATACTATTAAACTTTATAGAATCAATTCTTGTCACTTTGATCTACTAATTTTTCTAAATGGATTTTATGATGAAGATCATGCTCCTTTTTGTGAACACTTATATCGGTGATAATATGACAAAGATCTTATAAAATGTATTGGATTAGAAATCCAATTTTGATAAGTTTAGATGAGTAAGATAAGTTGAGATAGAAAATGAAAAAAAATTGTGGTTGTTATTGATGGCATTTTAGGATAATACATTTTTGTTTGTTTCAGTCTTTTTGTCCATGTTCATGTGTCATAATGACCCTCCAAATGTGGAACTTTATTATTATGATACATCCAATTATCCTCTCAAGACACACTTATCTACACAACCCACAAAACTTTACTAGTTTATATAATTTGTGATAGAATATAAAGAGGATAGTGAAGTAGTCGACCTAAGATATAAGGAGGTGAAGTGGAATTTATATACTACTGGATCAAACAAGGATCAATGGACAATGCTAAGGCAAACAACTCATAGTATATTCCCAGGACATTTTCTTACTTGATACTAAGTCATCTCCACTCTCCCATAGTAGTTTAGATACCCATGTGTCCTCTAAATATTTTGTGAATAGGTGTTTCTTGTCTCTAGTTGAACACAATAGTTCTCACATGTCACAATCACCCTGACAGTGTCCCCCCTGTGTCATGCATTTAGGTTCCTTCCCCTTCCTATGCTCCTAACACCTCTATTTCCTCCCTCCATGACCTTCTAATTTGTATTACCATCTTTTGTATTCTAGCTAATGGAACTATACAATAAATAGTAGGACCTAAGAAAGGAGTCGTTATTCATGGGATTGAGAGATAAAACTATCTTATTCCAAATATGAATGGAAGGAGTGATTTCATCCATTCCTCAAATGGTATAGATCAAAGAGATAAATTATAAGTGTTGGGAAATATGGCATTAGAGCAGACAATAGAAAGAAAAATTTAACTTGCCATATTCCCCTTAATAGTAGATGGCATCAACAACTATGTAATGGGAAAGAGGGTTTGAAAGGGTTATACCTGGTCCTGGAGCAAGTTTAGTGATTATCCCTTGTAGTAGCATGCACTTTCTTCAAATTGCACCTAGACAACGTCAGCAGTGGCCTCCCGGTTGATCACCTTAGACGACAGTTGACTTCATCCTCCTAGCGACAGGAAACAACCTCCTCACCTTTGTAGTAGTCCACATGGACCGTGGGAACTCATGTCATTCTAGATGAACAGACAAGAAGGAGTTGTCTCTCTGGGTTAGTGCTCTAGCTCTGACTTGCTCTCCCATAATTGTCTCTCCCTTGTTGTTCCTCCATTTTACGGGTTGAACTTGCCCTGATTCTCTTAGTTAACATAGATAGAGAAGACAACAATTGTCAGAGCTTATTGTTGTGTATCTAGAAGGCCCCCAATACCTCTCTATTTATAGGAGAGTCAGGTTCATGACTTTCAATTTGAGCGGGAGTTGAATGAAAAACACTAGAGGGGGGGTGAATAGAGTTTTTAAATAATTTTAACAATTTATTGAACTCAAACAACCACAATTGAAAATTGGAAGAAGGAGACAGGTGTTTAGAGTGGTTCCAACTTTAGCAACTACTAAAGTTGTCAGTCCACTACCCGGTTGCTTACCCAACCGGGATTTTGAAAGTATTTATTTTATTACCTTCCCAAGGATTTATACAAAATACAATACTTTCCTTTACACCCTTTGAACAGCCTTCACTTGAAGTAGGTGCACCAACTTTGAGGTAGCCTTCTTGAAGTAACTCCAAGCTCCCCCTTGAAGTAGCCTTCCTCTCTAGAAGTAACCTCCCGTTGCACCAGCCTTCTGAAGTAGCTCAAAGTCACCTTCTTCACCAAGAAGATCTTCACCCTCTCCAATCAGCAGCCTCCAACCTAGGAGTAGCAAGGAGAGTACAAACGGTAATAGAGAACAAGAAAGAAAAAGGAAATTACAACTTATCCTTTATAGCCCAAGGCTTGATTTGCCTAGATCAAGCGTATAGATCTCCTAACCAAGTGTGTGGACTTGTGATTGCAGTGGGTAGGAGATACTAGCCTATAGGACACGAATTATGAGCTAAGGAATGAAATAGCCAATTGTCACAATGCTCAAATTGCTCACAAACAGATTGCTCAAAGTATGCTCAAGGATTTCTCAAGTGTAGCAAGTGTATTTGAGTGTCCTATGGCTTGTCCTATTTATAGGAATGGCCTAAGGATGCTTAAGGACGTCCTAGACAACTTCTAGGGGTTTCTAAGTGCTTAACTAGCCGTTAGGTACAAAGTTGTTGCTTTAACAACGGCTAATTAATTAATTCTGCAGTTGCTGTCAGAGACAAGCTCGGTCGAGGAATGGTCGACCGAGACACCTACTCGGTTGAACATTTGTCGACCGACAGGCACTCTGGAACAAGTGATTTGCAACGTCTTTCTCCAACTGCCAACTAACTTGTCTGTTTTGTCTAACGGCTACTTTGGATCTTTCTCGGTCGAGAAGATTGTCGACCGAGAGTGTCTCGGTCGAGGAGTTTGTCGACCGAGATTGATCCTGTTTCAATGTTTCAATTTAGGCACTAACTATATGTATGAGTGTGCAAATGTGATCCTATTTGAAGGGAATGACTTATCTAAATGTGGTGTTTAGCTAGGGAGAATCTAACGCTTGATTTACATGCAATCTAAGTACTTGTACATTATATATTTGTACAAGTTTTTACAAAGCGATTACATTGCATGAAAACATAAACATGTAAGCATATGGATTTCCCTAGTTGCTTTGTCATCCACCTTTAATCCTGCACACTCAAGTAGCTCGTTAGATCAATAAGAATGAAATGTTTGTCATAATCAAAACAAAGGGATTTATAGATGTCCATTTAGCCAACAATCTCCCCCTTTTTGAAGATGACAAATATTTCCAAAAATATAAATAAAGGAAATATGAACCAAATGAGTTTCATACCTTTAGATTACCTTTTGTAGCTTTTCTTCTTTTGCAAGTAAGTGCTTGGCCTTTTTCAATATAGTTTTGATCTTTATTTTATTTTGATATTCTTTTCTCCCCCTTTGTCATTTCAAAAAGATATCCATGTTGAATATTTGATATTACTTCTCCCCCTTTATAATATGCTCCCCTTTAGATAGATATCCCAAGGTATAAGTGATTTGCAATAGATGTCAATTTAGCCATAACTTTAAGTTTTAGATATTTGCAAAGATTTTCATCCTTTTTGATTTATTTGTATTTATTACTCCCCTTATTTTGTATGCTCTACAATAGTCTCATAAACCAAATTAAAAAAAAATCCATTATAAAGAATAACTAATTTCATTACAAGCATGAAAAGATAGCCAAATCATGTAAAGATAACCCATTTATTACAATTTTGCAAAGATTCCATTACAACTAATACAACTCCACATCTCACTGGAAAGACTTAAGAATTACATCAACATCAGGGTCTTTCCCAAGAAAAGACTCAGCTCCATAATACTGGACCAATGTTTGCCACTCCAGAGCACCTGTCTTGGTTAAGGCATATGCCTCCAAGAAGGTTGGAACACGATCAAATCGGAAATGAGCAGCAATATCTTGTAGTTGCATTGATGAAAACTGAGTATGCGTGAGATCTGTAGAAGGTGGAGGTGGAGGTTGATAGTAGTTGTAAGATGGGTTATATGGATTGAGCATGCCAGGATTTAAAGAGTAGGGATATTCATATGGTTGGTTTGGAGAAAGAGTTTGCATTCTTTGGTTTAGATAAGTCATGGCATGATGGTTATAATCTAATTGTTTACTAAGATGATATTGTGACCCAGCAACATAGGTTAGAGTGTTTTGAATGGGGTCATAGGGTAGGCTGGTAGGAGGAGGTGGAGGTGGTATATCTTGTGTAGATGTTTCTCCTTCTCCCCTAGCCCTCTTATGACCGAAATCAATCCCCATTTTTTCTACAGTATTCTTACTTATTTTTTGTGGTCTACGCTCCCATGTATATCCCATATCCTCAAGTTGGGTCTTAAGGAAATGTTGAGTACTTTGGCATACAAAATCAGCATATGGAGGATTGCCAGAAAACTCAAGCATGTTTTTAAGAATGATGCGGATAAAATTTGTGGGAATACGTTGGATAATGGCATATATTAGACACATACGAAAAATAGGAACTTCAGACTTATTGGCTCTAGGATGTATGTTTGTTGAAACAATAAGGTTTACAATCCTAGCAGCTGGTTTGAGATTTATAGCATAGTATGTGCCTCTATCTTCGTGACAGGTTGTATTGGATTGAAAAATGGTCCTTTTGATGTCACTAAGACTAACGGTATGGTCATCTTGGGAAAATTGATTAAGTGGGTTTCCAGAGGTAAGGTCAAGGGTGTCTTGATATTCATCTATGTCAATATCTAGCATGTCAAGAATATCCCCTTCAGTAAATCGGAAGCTATGCCCATTGACCATAGTATAAAAGAAGATGGTTTCATTTTCAGAGTGGGAGATGAGGTTAGCATAGAATTCATTCACTACCTTGATGGAATAGGAAGGGAAAGAAGGGTTGATGAATTCTTTTAACTTTTGCACCTCGAAAAGGTCCTCCAAGTCGACGATGTTGAGGAAGTCCATAACTTCAACTGGTCGTCGTGGGAGAGGAGCTTTGGAGGAGAGCCGTAGGTACCGATCACCAGCATCGCCGTCGACGAAGGCAATGTCGTTGATGATCGTCAATGGTGGAGTAGCCTCCCTTTGTTTCCTGCCAGCGACCTTCTTCTTTCCACGAGCAGAGGATGATGCCATTGTATTGCTTGAAGGTGGAGAAGAAGCAAGGAAGTCTTGGGGATGAGGATGCTAAAGATTTGCACAAGAATTCACTAGGAAGAGCCTATGGAAATAAGAATAAGAAGGTGTGAAGAAATGACCCGTTTTTGCTCCTTTTATAGCAATCCAGTGACCGGGTCGGTCGACAATTTGTCGACCGAGCGTCCGCAACGGTCATATTCCAGACGCGCCACTTCGGCCGTCCAACGGTCGACTTGCAACGGTCGGCCGTTAACGGTAACGGTCGGATTGCAACGGTCATTTTCCAACGGCTCTTTCTCGGTCGAGCAATCGTCGACCGACACTGTCTCGGTCGAACAATTGTCGACCGGAAGTGTGTCCGATGCTAGGTCTGTCTAGATTCTGTCTGTCGAGAGAGGTGGGAAGACCGAGAGGTTTTCGGTCGAAGATTCGTCGACCGACAGACTTACTGGGTACAAATTTTTAAGCTTATTTTTAATGCAAATGATAGACTGAATTTGTAGAGCATATATATTTTCTAAGGGAGTAATATTGAAACAATTTTGTGATCATAAATTGATTTTGCTTTTAATCACAATAAAATGATATTCAAATAATTATTGTGTCAAAACTTATTTTAGGTCGATTTTGACTATGACCACAGCGCCCCTTGGTCAAATTTCATTTTAACCAAGAGGCAAGTTTGTAGATTTTCAACTTGAATATATCGAGTATAATATCTGCATAAAATTTGATTGAGTATCAAGTTGAGGCATACTACTTGATATAAGTCTTAAATGAAGGCTCAATTAATATCTCAATTCTTCAAAGATACTAATTTAGAGATTTTGTCTTATGTGTTGCAAACAATAATATATAACCAATAAATCATTTTGCTTGCCAAATATTATCATGGATCCATGCATACAAAATATTGAAAATATATCCATGATGTAATGATAACAACATATAATTCCATCACATGATCATGTGAAAATAGAAAATTTCTTTTTATTTTAGCTAAGCATAATTTCAGTTAAATCATTTATGAAATAAACTAATATTAGTCTCATTTGTAGGGATGATTTTCCATTCATCAATCACAAAAGAAATTCAGCAATTTTGCAACAGACTGGAAATCAGTGTCATGCTCGGTCGACAATTTCTCGACCGACATTGTCTCGGTCGACAGTCTCTCGACCGACAATATTTCTGGAACTGTTAATTGCTTCCAAATAAAACATAACTATGCAAGTTAAATAATTAGATACTTAAATTTATTTGTTATCCCATTATGTTGAGTTGAGATAGACGTAGAAATATGCAACTAAGGTTCTTGGTCATATCTCAACTTGATTCTGTTCATTTAGTTTGGAGGTTTTGGAACCCAAACTAACTCAACATCTTTTCTCTTGTAAGGGCATGAAAAAGAATAGTGACCAAGGCGCAAACAATAATGACAACATATCGATTCAACCTCATATCTTTTTCTATGGTTGTGTTCTGTGTTGTCCTTGGGTGAAGATGTTCCTTTAGGTACATATATAGAACTCTTTGAGCTTTGTGACTTTCTCCAACTAGGTTGTTGATAGGATTTCCCTTTAGGCTTGTAACCTAGTCCTCTTCTCCCAATTTGATGATGGGAATTATCTAAGATTTGATCAAGAATGCCATTATTATTCAAATTACTAACTTTTTGTTGTAACTTGGCAATCTCTTCCATTCTCTTCTTGATATCTAGTTTTGCTTGATCTAGATTAGATGACAATGAATTTTTTTCTTTGACAATAGAATCATAATCTAGATGGTTGCATAAAATGGGTTGTTTTTGAAGATCATTTACTTGACTTTGCAAATTATTCTTCTCTAAAGTAAGTAGATTACAATTTGCCTCTATAGATTTTATCTCAATATCATGATCTTCAATGATCTTTTTAAGATCTTCATTTTCGGATGTAATAGCAAGAAGCTTAGCATGTAATTCATCATTTGCTTTATTAGATTTCTTTAATTTCTTCTTGCATTCAACATATTTAATATGTGTTTCTTCAAGGCTAGCAACTAGTTCTTCTTTAGATAAATCAAAAAGACTTACCTCTTCTTCTTCTTCCTCGCTAGTTGTAGCAATGAGACAGTCTTTGTTCTCATCTTCTTTATTTGATCTCCATGGGCATCTAGTTGTTGTGTGGCTTGTTCCTAAGCACCAATTGCAACATGTTGTAGTTTTGTCCAAGCAGCACCTTTTGTTGTGATTGTAATTACCATTACCCTCCATTCTTCAAGACCTGGTTAGGGTTCCTTGAAGCCTGCTCTGATACCAATTGAAAAACACTAGAGGGGGGGTGAATAGAGTTTTTAAATAATTTTAACAATTTATTGAACTCAAACAACCACAATTGAAAATTGGAAGAAGGAGACAGGTGTTTAGAGTGGTTCCAACTTTAGCAACTACTAAAGTTGTCAGTCCACTACCCGGTTGCTTACCCAACCGAGATTTTGAAAGTATTTATTTTATTACCTTCCTAAGGATTTATACAAAATACAATACTTTCCTTTACACCCTTTGAACAGCCTTCACTTGAAGTAGGTGCACCAACTTTGAGGTAGCCTTCTTGAAGTAACTCCAAGCTCCCCCTTGAAGTAGCCTTCCTCTCTAGAAGTAACCTCCCGTTGCACCAGCCTTCTGAAGTAGCTCAAAGTCACCTTCTTCACCAAGAAGATCTTCACCCTCTCCAATCAGCAGCCTCCAACCTAGGAGTAGCAAGGAGAGTACAAACGGTAATAGAGAACAAGAAAGAAAAAGGAAATTACAACTTATCCTTTGTAGCCCAAGGCTTGATTTGCCTAGATCAAGCGTATAGATCTCCTAACCAAGTGTGTGGACTTGTGATTGCAGTGGGTAGGAGATACTAGCCTATAGGACACGAATTATGAGCTAAGGAATGAAATAGCCAATTGTCACAATGCTCAAATTGCTCACAAACAGATTGCTCAAAGTATGCTCAAGGATTTCTCAAGTGTAGCAAGTGTATTTGAGTGTCCTATGGCTTGTCCTATTTATAGGAATGTCCTAAGGATGCTTAAGGATGTTCTAGACAACTTCTAGGGGTTTCTAAGTGCTTAACTAGCCGTTAGGTACAAAGTTGTTGCTTTAACAACGACTAATTAATTAATTCTGTAGTTGCTGTCAGAGATAATCTCGGTCGAGGAATGGTCGACCGAGACACCTACTCGGTTGAACATTTGTCGACCGTCAGGCACTCTGGAACAAGTGATTTGCAACGTCTTTCTCCAACTGCCAACTAACTTGTCTGTTGTGTCTAACGGCTACTTTGGATCTTTCTCGGTCGAGAAAATTGTCGACCGAGAGTGTCTCGGTCGAGGAGTTTGTCGACCGAGATTGATCCTGTTTCAATGTTTCAATTTAGGCACTAACTATATGTATGAGTGTGCAAATGTGATCCTATTTAAAGGGAATGACTTATCTAAATGTGGTGTTTAGCTAGGGAGAATCTAACGCTTGATTTACATGAAATCTAAGTACTTGTACATTATATATTTGTACAAGTTTTTACAAAGCGATTACATTGCATGAAAACATAAACATGTAAGCATATGGATTTCCCTAGTTGCTTTGTCATCCACCTTTAATCCTGCACACTCAAGTAGCTCGTTAGATCAATAAGAATGAAATGTTTGTCATAATCAAAACAAAGGGATTTATAGATGTCCATTTAGCCAACATTGAAGAGGTGAAATTTCATGAATTTTCCACAACATGCGACCATTGAACCAGTTGGTTCACTTCTGACTTGGTCGGTTCGCATATGAGCTGATCGCTTCAACCCTAGAATCAGTCATTTCACTATGTTTTTAATCACAAATTTATTGGCAATTAATATCTGATTAATTCACAACATGACATCATCATCAATCATTGATCTAATCGAATTGATCAACCAAGCATTTAGTTCATAATCTGAACTAGTCAATTCAGAGACCTGAGCCGATAGGTTCATTTTCTGAACATGTCATCTCATGGTTCTGATTGCCAAAGTTGGTTTAATTTACTTGACACTTGAATTGATCAGTTCAACACTTGAACTAGTCGGTTCACAGTTTAGTCAGTCAACTTTAAGCCATTATTGTTTAAGTTGAATACCTAACACTTTAGTAATCAAGTTTAAACTACATTCATAAATAAACTCCTATTTTGAGTGTCTCCTATGTGTGTGATCCTATAGGTTCCAAGTTACATTGGCAGTGAATGTCCATAACTAATTTTTGACATCATGAGCAATGAGTGGTATCTAGAAAGACATCATTGCTACCCAAGTAATTGGAAAGTCGGAGAACAACTTCAAGCTACAATAATTCATGATGTTATGGTGATTGTATAGTTCCTTCACTTTGATATCTAGATGGAACTCGAGGCATGGAATCTTCAGCCTCTTCAATGTCCAATCCATGTTCCTTGAACTAGAGTAGACTATCTGCGATATGTGCAAGCTTAATATCTCATATTGACTCACTCGTAAACATATCCATAAATCCATTTATTCTAAAAAAATTCTGGTAAACCACTGATTTGTACCGAAGAGGTTCAAGAAATGAGAGAATTTAGGATAGCTACCAGAAAGACTAATGCAATCCATAATGATGTACTAGAAAATACCAACATGGCCATGCATTTCTCAGTCCTGCTTATCAAGTAGCAAGGATATCAAACTCCTATAGGAGGGACAAATCTAATCTACGTCACTCACAATCATCCCCATGTGTCACAATGAACATGAGCACCACCTTTATGGAAACCCTTATTCAAGGTTACGATGGATGATATCAAATTACACTGAACGATATGTGATGAGTGTAATGACTTAAGGTCTGAAAACCAAAATCACCACCATCACTAAGAGAGATGATTTTGACTACCAATCATGGTTTCCATGAATCACTCTCAAGGTGGGTCTGTCCGATACACTATTATATAATAAGTATCTATGTGTTTGGTTTGATATCACATATCACGACTAATGATATTCCATCATCTACCAACCCACACTCTAGTCTTAACCATTATTTTTGTCTATTAGCCTTCCATAATAGCATCCGACTAGGGACATGACAAGAATTAATATACTTTTAACATTCATATGATCTCCTCATTCAATTCCTCAACCCAAAGACAAAAGTCATTGAGTAATATCATTCTCTAGACATTTATTATGTTACATCATTATCTCATAACTGAATAAACTAGAATAAATGAGAAGATCACCTTTATTATTAATCAAATTATTTGTAATATATGTCATTACAATCATCATATGATTGGCTATCTAGGCATAAATACCAATAGAGTCCCACTTGACTTAGAGACAATCACCCATGAACTTAGTGATCTAACATGACCTTCATGCTTCTCCTGTGAAAGTGCTTTTGTCAAGAGGTCAGCCACATTGTTCTTAGTTGGTACTATGCAAATATTCACATCTCCTCGTTGTACTATTTCTTATATGAAATGAAATTGCCTTTGTATATGCTTGGAACACTGATGTGATCTAGGTTCCTTAGATGTGCAATAGCTCTAGTGTTGTCACAATATGGCTCAATTTCATCGCTGATGCTGGCTCAATTTCATCGCTGATGCTTGGAACCACTCGAAGTTCTGAGATGAACTTATTGATCCAAACAACCTCCTTTTCTGCATTAGATGAAAACATATACTCAGCCTCTATTGTAGAATATGCAACTATCTCCTTGTTGGAACGCTTCCAGCTCAAAGCTCCATTTTTTAGGAAAAACACAAATCCAGACTATGATAAGTAGTCATCTTTGTCAATTGAAAGCTTGCATCGATGTAACCCTTTACCAACAACTCTTCCTCTCTATCGTAGACAAGGAACTAATCCTTAGTTCTTCTCAAATACTTAAAGATGTTCTTCATTGTAGTCTAGTGAGTTTGATCAGGATCTGACTGATATCTACTCATCATGCTTAAGGCGTACGATACATCTTGATGAGTACAAAACGTGGCATACATGATAGAACCAATTGTTGACGCATATGGAATCAGACCCATGCGCTCCCCATCTTCACAAGAATCAGGATGTTGAGATCAAGAGATAATAATACCATGAGACATGGGTAGGTTTCCTCTCTTTGAGTTCTCCATGTTGAACCTCTTCAATACTTTGTCAATGTTTGTGCTCTGACTTAGACCAAGAAGCCTTCTAGATCTATCTCTATAGATCTGGATTCCTAGAATGTAGGATGCTTCACCTAAGTCTTTCATAGAGAATGTACTTCCTAGCCTACTCTTTACTATCTGTGAAGTAGGGATGTCATTCCCTGTCAATAGTATGTCATCCACATACAATATGAGAAATACAATCATGCCCCCATTAAACTTCTTGTAAAAGCATGGTTCATCTTCATTTTGACTAAAACCAGAATCTTTGACTATTTTGTTAACTTGAAGATTCCAACTCAGAGATGTTTGATTCATCCATAGAATTCCCTTTTTAGCTTTGAAACTTTATTTTTCATGCTTTGGATTTATAAAACCCTCATATTGTGTCACGTTCACATCCTCAAGAATATTCCCATTAAGGAATGTGGTTTTAACATCCATCTGCCAAATCTCATAGTCATGATAAGCTACAAGTGGCAATCATGATCCTGATGGACTTAACCATGGTGATTGGAGAAAAGGTTTCTTCATAGTAAACATCTTGAACTTGTTTGAAACCCTTTGCAACCAATCGACCTTTGTAAGTTTGTACACTACCATCTATGTCAGTGTTCTTCTTGAAGGCCCACTTACACCCTATGGGGTTTACCCCTTCAGGTGGATCTACCATGGTTCGTACCTTGTTGGTATACATGGATTTCATCTCAGATCAAATGGCCTCTAGCTATTTCTCAGATTCTAGTCCCTTAAAATCTTCTAGGTAGGTAGTTGGCTCATCATTAATGACCGACTCATCACCTTCTTGAGTCAGTAGATAACCAAATCTATTTAGATCAAGGTATCTCCTACTAGATCTGTAAGGTTCCCGTGTCACATGAGGAATTTGAGATTCCACAATGGTTTTTGATAGTCTATGTTCTTCTCACACCTCTATAGGTTCAATTTTTTCTTGTTGGTCTCAAAACTCTTTGAGCTCTACTTTCCTCCCACTGATTCCGTTGAAAATGAATTCCTTTTCTAAGAATACAACATCTCTGGAAACAAACACTTTATTGTTATATGGAGTACAAAACAGTATCCTTTAGTTTCCCTAGGTTAGCCAAAAAAATAACATTTATCATATTTGGGTCCAAGCTCTTTGGGAAATTATTTTCTCTCATAAGCTTCAGAACCATAATCTTCATAAAAACACATTGGGATGCTTGTCATACCATATTTAATATGGTGTCATTTGAATCAATTTAGATGGTACACAATTTAATGTAAACATGAAGGTTTCAAGATCATATCCACGGAAGGAAGTTGGATGATCGCACCATATCTAGCAATGTGTGATTCCTTCTTTCTGATACACCATTGTGTTGTGGTGTTCAAGGTGGTGTCCATTGTGATATAATACCATGTGCTCACTGAAGGTCCTCAAACTCTTGTCTTAAGTATTCTCCACCCCGATCAAAACAAAGTGTTTTGATACACTTACCAAGTTTTATCTATACTTCATGCATGGAATCCTTAAACTTTTCAAGACTTTTTTATGTATGTTTCATCAAGTAAACATAACCATACCTACTAAAATCATCAATGAAGGTAATGAAGTACTGTTACCCACCTCTAGTATTTGTTCTAAAAGGGCCACATAAATCATTATGTATAAGTCCTAATAGATCACTAACTCTCTCAATCTTTCCAGTGAAGGGAGTTTTGTTCATCTTGCCCAACAAACAAGATTCATGTGTCTCTATCAATTCAAAATTGAAAGAGTCTAGATAACCATCTTTGTGGAGTCTAGATATGTTATTCTCATTGATGTTCCCTAGAAGACTATGCCAAAGATAAAATTTATTTGAGTTATCAATTTTTAGCCTTTTGGTACGTTATAAACTTTTGTCATAAGATCTAATAAATAAAGACCATAGGACATCGGGGAACTATCATGAAATATCTTATCTTTTGAAATAGAACACTGAACATTATTTATATGAAATTTGTATCCATTCTTGTCCATACAAGACATAAAAATAATGTTTCTATTTATGATAGATACAAAATAGAATTTCTTTAACTCTATTATAAGAGTCATGTGCAGAGATAAATTATAGGTTCCAACTATTGTGGCAACAACTCTTGCTCAATTTGCAACACACAATTTGATCTCGTCCTTTTATAACAACTTACTTCTTTTTGGATCCTACATATTTGAACATATGTGAGATAAACATCCGATATCTAGTACCCAAGGTGAAGAAGTTGATAGATTTATCTGAATAACATATATACCTGAAGTGAAGATCTCTATCCCCTCCTCCTTCTTCCTCATTTCCTTTATATAGAGATGACAAATTCTCTTCCAATGTCAAGGCTGGTGAGATTGGTGAAAATTTCCTCCCTTGGTGACTCCTCCCTTTGCTTTGACTGAAGAAGACTTTGGCTTTGAGCTAGATTTAGAACTCTTCTTAGCTTTGCCTTTGCCCTTGGACTTCCCTTTTGCTCTATTAATCATCATCACAAACTTGGGCTTATCTTTCTTCATTTGCACTTCAACTGTTCTCAACATGCCAAGTAATTTTGACAATGGCTTATCAAAATTATTCTTTTTTTTTAATTAAGCCAGAGGATCTTCTATTCATCCCACTCCTCTCATTGTGGGCGAAATCAATCAAATATATACACTCCTGCTTACTAAGCAGGTATAAAGCCCCCAAGAACAATCAAACGTGTCACACCAAACAAATTGGAAACCAGACTACATCAGCTTCAATCTATTGAAGAAAATGTAAGGAATGTTTTTCTTCTCCATGTTGTTCATACCTCTTATCCTCATCGGCAGCTGAGAAGAATTAGAAGTGATGAAAGATGCGCAGAAGATAGTACCCCATAAACCAATCTCTTTGGCAACAGAATTGCATACTTTCTGAACTAGACTTCCTCTAATGCTCTTCATATCCAGTATATCCCTAAGCTCCCTCGTGACAGATTCATATCGCCACGGCCCCGGACTGTTGTTCCATAAGATCTGATAGATATGATTATCATCTATCTCAATCTCAGAGATGTTGATGTTGTTGTCATCGATGATCTTCATGGCCACGAGGGTCCCTCCAATATATGCGCTTATGTAGTCTTTGGCATTGAGCCATGTTCTGAACGCCAGGTCAATATTACAATGATGGTTGCGGACAACTCCAGCAATCCATCTTCTCTTAGTGCCTGATGGATCAACAGATATACCAGTAGTCAAGTTGAGCTTACGATTATATATATCCGGGGGCATCCATCGTACAAGCTGAATCTACTTGATCTGGAGTCTTGGAAGGGTAACGCCATTGTTGGACAAAACTGAGAAGATGTTATCTCTGGATGCATTCTTGAAGGATTTCGTAGTGATGTGATGATTTATGTGTCTAATAATGTTGTGCCAGTGTTCTTCATATAAACTCTTCTTGTCATTGAATCTGTTATCAAAATTATTCATGTTGTAGTTCATGACAAACTAACTGTATGACTTTAGCAGTGACTGCAGAATCATGTCACTGGCCAACTCTTGGCCCTAGGAAAATGCCAGTCTTGCAAGATTCTCCACATACCCAATAAGCTTGAGCACATGGGGACCTACTGGATCTCCTTTTTCCATGTTGCACTTGAACAACACCTTGGAGACATCATATCTCTCATGTCTCATCTGATCTTGGTACATGTTCTTAAAATGTGTTACCATCTCAATCACATCCATATTCTCATGTTGTCTCTACAACTCATAGTTCACGGAGCACAACATCAGGCATTTCACATCTATGACATCCTCAGAGTGTTTCTTGTAAGCATCTTTGTCAGCCTTAGGCTCACTGGGAGTAGGTTCATTCAGCTATGGTGTTTCTAGGACTTAGAGATTTCTCTCTTATGTGAGAATAATTCTCAATGTCCTGAACCAATCATATTCCCATTCAACTTGTCCTTCTCAATGATCGATCACAAAGAAAACATTTTGTTTGTCATCATTTTATTATGCAAGAAAATTTTGCAATTTAGTCAAGACATTTTTTATTGGATTTGATTAAAATAAAATGTTGATGATATTCAATTAGGCCCTTACTTAATTACCTTTTCCGCTATTTTTTTAAATTGATAACCCTCACTTATCAATCCAAAAAACTACATCATACAATCTTCTAGTGAGCCTAGACCCAAAATAATCGAATTATTACCCGGCCAACTCCAGCATTCATAAGCAATTATGAAGGTAGGAAACTTTTGCCAAATGTATCTTATGCCATTCTTGGATATATGGTATGCACAACTCTTTTCCATAGTCCTCTGCATGATTCTAGGTACTTAATCTCATTAAGATCGCCTAATTAAGTCTGACCCAAAAGCCAACACAATAGTAATGCACTCCACTTGGTAGGCCCACATAACTACCATCACACTTCCATGAGATAGGAAGCACACCACGCTTGGTGTGCCCACACATAGTGTAACATCCTAGGATTTGAGACCTCAGATAAAATGATGTTAAAAGGAATGATTGGACTACCCATATCACCAAGGTGCACCTCCTTTTAAAAATCCCAAGCTAAAGAACACTATGGTTAAGCATGCTCAACCCAGAGTAGTACTAGGATGGGTGGATAGTCGGGAAGTTTATGCTGACATGCGCGTGAGTGAGGAAAAAATGCACAGTTAAGGTTAGTGGTGGTCTATGGGACATCCATCATTTGAAAATCTATTAGATATCCTTGGGCAGTGGGCTCGAGCATTACAAATTGTAGCAGATCCATATACCCTCTAGTAGGTGGGGCCCACATACCAGTCTTTGAGCCATGTAGTCCAGACATGTTGGAAAGGGCTATCCATGGTGATGTAGTTGCCCATGCACTGGTAGCTGTGATCAGGAGTTGGGTTTCCATAGGCCATTCTGGGTCTACACTGGAATGGGGAAATATTATGATGCCATATGTTGAAACTTGATGAGGACATCAAGAGTCTAAGTGGGGGAGATTGTAACGTCCTAGGATTTTATACCTCAGATAGAATGATATGAAAAGGAATGATTGGACTACCCATATCACCAAGGTGCACCTCTTTTTCAGGGAGCCAATCACTGAAGAACTCTATGGTTAAGCATGCTCATCCTAGAGTAGTACTAGGATGGGTGACCAGTCAAGAAGTTTATCCTGACTTGCACATGAGTGAGGATGCACAATTAAGGCTAGTAGTGGTCTGTGGGGCCAGGGCCTTGGGCGGTGGGCCTGAGCATTACACATAGTTGATCAAGATTTTCATGTGTTGCTTATGGAAAACATCTAAACTTAATATGTTTGATTGATGGATTATGTATATATATATATCCAATCACCACATATTTATAGTACATATCATATGCATGCTACAAACACAACAAAAACATACAATAATAAACACAACCAATGGGTATGACCATCCTATGTAATTCCTTGGATCCATAAGAAATTAATACCTCCTAAGGTCCACATCATATCTACTAACCTGTTGTTGATGATGATCTGTGTTGGATCCAGTCTGGGCCAATCAGTTCAACCTTTTGAATCGCTTGTTTGGCCTCCTGGTCAGTTGACTGGTCTCATGAATCAACCGTCTGGCCTCCAGTCCTTACGATGTCTAGACTCCTCCAACCGATCAGTTGGTCCATCGGTCGATCGACTGGCTCCTTCTATCATCTACCTCCTTGGTCCTCTAGATGATCAGTGTGTATCCTAAACTAGTAGGTTTTCCTGGTGCATAACAGGAAATAAAATCTATCCTAATTCTATTTAACATATTACATTGAAATTGGGAAACCTCGAGATACATTCGAGGGGAGCATATGAAGGAAAGAATTTAATATTTTTTCATATGGAAAGAAGAGAGTCTCGATATGCAAATCGAGATATAAATAGGAACATAAACCATCCAACCAAGCACAAAAAGTCTAGGGGTAAAGGCCATAACCATTCTACCAATCACCATCAAAACAATTTTAAGGTGACACGCATTGCATATATATCATATCATATATATATGGATTGTATGTGGGATTTAGTCAGATATGATCATTAATCATTTTAAGTATTCACATCATTTATGTAATAAATAAATGATAAAATAGAAATCTGATCATATCGACCAAATACCAAACCATAATAAATTGACGTGGCTCTGATACCACTTTTGGGAAATATGGTATTAGATATGACAGTAGAAACAAAAAAATTACTTGCAATATTTCCCATTGAATAGTAGATTGTGTCAATAACTACGAGATGGGAAGAAGGTTGCAAGACATATACTTGGTCCTAGAGCAAGTCTAGAAAAAATTCTTGCACCAGTGTGCTACTTCATCTAGTTGCACCTTGATGAATGTGATCATCCTCCTAATTTGGCACCACGGATGGTGGTTGACGGCGTCCTCCTAGATGCAAGAAGAACCTCATAGCCTCCGGAGTAGCCACATGAACTATCAAGAACTCCTATCATTCTAGATGAATAAAAAAGAAGGAGTTGTCCCTTCTAGTTGACGTACTAGCATCAACTTACTCTCCAACAATTGTCTCTCCCTTATTGCTCCTCCATTTGACATGCAGAACTTACTCAGGATCTCTTGGTTACCACAACCAAAGAAGACAATAATTGTCAGATCTTATTGTTGTATCTAGGAAGCCCCCATTACCCCTCTATTTATAGGAGGCCCAGGATCAAGGTTCCCAGTCTGAGAGGGAGTCAAAGGGGATGAAATTCTCATAACCTGAGAGTGAGGAACGTTTAGTTCACAGGTGAACCGATTGGTTGTCATGCGAACCAATTGGTTCAGTTGTTGTACTATTCGTTTCAACATGTTTCCCAATCACAATTTTTTTGGCAATTAATATCTAATGAATGCACACCATGACGTCATCACTAATCCTTGATCCAATCGAACTGACTAACCAACTGTGTGGTTCAAAACATGAACCAATCGGTTCATGGACTTGGGCCGATCTATTCATGCAGCTGAGCTGATGGTTCACTTGTTGAACTAGTCATTTCAGGGTGCATATTGTGAAATTTTTTTAATTGAATACCTAACACTATAGTAAGCAATATTAAACATCATTCATGAATATACTCCTATCCCAAGTGCATTCCTATGCATGTGACCCTATAGGTCCCAAATTACATTGGCAGTGAATGTCCATAACTAATTTATGACATTATAAGAAAAGATTGGTATCTAGCAAGACATTATTGCTACCTACGTAATTCATAATGTTGGAGAACAACTTCAACCTACAATCTGTGATTGATGTTACAATGATTGTATAGTTCCTTTGTCTATGATACCTAGATTAAACTCAAGGCATGGAATTGTCATCCTCTTGAATGTTCAATCAACGTTCCTTGAACGACAACAGACTGTCTGAGATACATGTAAGCTCAATATCATATATTGACTCACATGTGCATGGCAATGCATTTCTCAATCTTGTTTATCAAGTATCTAGGATATCATACTCCTGTAGGAGGGATAAATCCCATCTACATCACTCACAATCATCTATATGTGTTACAATGCACCCGAGCACCACCTTTTTAGCAACCCTTGTTCAAGGTCATAGTGGATGATGTCAAAGTATATCGAATGACATGTGATGAATGTAGTGACTTTAGGTCTAAGAACCAAAATCACCAACATCACTATGAGAAATGATTCTGACTACCAATCATGAATTCCATGTATCACTCTACAGGTGGGTCTGTCTGATACACAATTCTCTAACAAGTATCCATGTGTTTGGTTTGATATCATATATCATGACTCATGATATTCTATCATCAACCATCACGTACTCTAGTCTTAAGTGTTATTGTTGTCTATCAACCTTCCACAATAACATCCGATTAGGGGCATAACAAGAATGCATATACTCTTGAAATCCATATGATCTCATTGTTTAGGTCCTCAACTCAAAGACATACATCATTGAGTAATATCATTCCTTAGACATTTATTATGTAACATCATTATCTCGTAACTAAATGAAACATAATAAATTAAAAGATTGTCTTTATTATAATCAAATCATTTACAAGTTGTGCAATCACAGTCATCATATGATTGGTTATATGGGAATACATACCAACAATCATCATCTAATGACCCTACACGTGGGTGGTTTTGGGAACAAAATTTAGCAAAAGGAAACAAAAGGTATTTGTTTGAACACTTATAAGTATGTGCATATCAAAAATATTTTGATACTGTTTTGAAACTCTAGTATGTATTCCATGACTCGGGGATAGACATATCAACAACCTATATAGGGTTACTTGGCTACCTCAATAAGAAACACCATGGGGATAAGTTGAAATGTCACTCCACAGACTACTTAGGCTCAGATACCATTATGTAAAGAGTGGTACCTGATAGGGGATCCATTCTTCATTGAATTGACAGATGAAACCATCATGTTGGAAATATGAAGGAAAGGAGTAATTTCATCCATTAAACAAATGGTATATATCAAAGAGCAATTGGATTTATAAGTAGAATAAATATAACTATTATGAAGCAACATGAAAGTTCATATACAATTGTTCCTCACTGAAAAGGTGACATGATGACATAAAATGATGTGCATCTAATAACATATAAGGCCAATTGAAGAGGACAACCCGATCATTCCAAGATATAGACATGTCCAAATCATGTCAGTGTTCCCCCATAGTTATTATAATCTAATTCTCCTACACCTAGGTGGTTTTGGGAACAATACCCAACAAAATGAAATAAAAATTATGCATCAAAACAATTCTATGCATATATATATATAATATATGGACATTATATTAGGTTACAAGCACAAAAATGTTGATCCCATGAGAAGGCCATATAAAAGTAGGTTTGTTAAAAAAGAGTCAAATCAAGAGATTGAGGCATAATACTTATGGAGAGAAACATTTAAGATAAAATGCATCATTGCATAAAAATATTTACAATTTACAAATAAGCATTATCTTTGTACGCATAAACAATGTAGACTAAATATGCCTAAAATATGATATAACACCATATGATCATGGCCTAAACTGTAAGACTGGAAATGCACACTCTGGGAAGAATATGCACACCCTACATAGGTGTGATTGTACATAAGTACCATTATTCTCGATATTTTTGTCAAACATTTAGCATGTGCAAATAGACTGGCAAGACTAGCATTCCAGTAATAATTCACATCAAGTATTAAAATCGTAGCAAGAGGGGTCAATGGACCCATTTAAATAGAATAATTGAATGTCCACAAGAGTTCATAGGATTTCAAATTAGTAAATAAGGATGTTCAAATTTGGATTTCCAAAAAGGAAAAATAGTCAAGTAAATGTCTGGATATAGAAATTTAAATCAAAATCATGATAATATCCAAAATATTATTGGGATTGCACATACTTGATTTTCACAACTAACCCTATATCTAGGGGCAAAATTGACAACCGGTCTTTCTCGACCTATAAGTGTTTCATACACCCATTAGTGTATAATTGTCAATTCATATACAAGAGTACATTTAAACCCATTATTGGTTATCTAATGTGGAATTAGGGTTTTAAATCTTTGGATTACCCATATATAGGGTAAGGAACAAGTTTAGCTAATATTTGCTAAAATATATGTAGTAGGGATGTCTAGATTTTAAGCAACTTACCTTTATATATGTATTAGTCATATATTAATACTTAGATACCAACATGTACATGAATAAAAGTATATGACATATGGTTATTTGAATCCTAAGTAGAGACATATATGGTCCAAACCAATAGTTTCATCCACATATGTTACGACCCCACCTCCCGATAACCCCCAATTAAGGGAGATCGAGAGGTCGAAGCCGCACCCATGACTTCCAGATCAAAGGTTCGGCAATTAACCAAGAATAATTATCAAATTTTAACATACTATACTGAAAGCTGTAAGAAAATAAATTTTTGCATACCTTTTGAAAACTTGGATCTCTAAACTTCTATCCACACCGATACTAATCTATCTAATCCTCCTTTGCACTTTAATTCTCATTTAGTATCACATGTGCCACTTTACTGTTTGTTCTTTTCATTGTACCTAAAACGACGACAAACAAAACGTCGGTCAGCCGTAGCTGGTATGTGGGGGAAACAAATAAACATGCAACTATGGTAACAATGTAATCACTCAATTAATCATTTAACGATCAAGATTACGTTTTAAGCCAAACTACTCAATCCATAACTATCCACAACTCTGTGTTGTCCCTGTAAGGACTTATATGGTACCTCTATAAAGGTGACTTGATGGACCTACCCTCTAGGCAGCCAAAGTCTTTCATGACCTGATGGACCTACCCTCTAGGTAGCCATGTACTAGGTCAGCCATTATGACACAGAGGGGACCGGGATCTGAGCTAGTAGGCACATATCTTATGTGATAATCGTAGTCACTTTATAGTTGCAAGAAATAAATAAACATTCAACAATTTAGTTGCATTCAATGCGATTAAACATACGAGAATCCATCGGGAAACTAAAGCGGTTATTCATAATCATAACCACATACCTGTCTTGGAAATCTCAAGCAACAATTTATCCAAATCCAACTAGATGTCCAATCAAGCAAGCCAATCAATCAATCAAGCAAACATTGATCCTGAAAACATGTATAATGTCTAATTGTCACAAGCATATCCCAAACAACTCCTTATTGACTTGGGACACCTTTCTAAGGTTTCTAAGTCTCATTAGGATGCTTTATGGTTTCTTAGACCTATTTCTCAAACTTTACCCATTTTAGGTCAACAAACCCTAAAATACCCTTTTCCATTTATAAAAACCCTAATTACTCAAATTATCCACATTAAGGATCTTTTATGCTCAAATTGGCTTACGATCATCACATCTCCATTTTATTCGTGGATTTACACAATTAAACCAATTAAAAGACATATTCATCAAAATTAGGGTTTTCAAGCTCATTAATGCATAATCATGCACGAAACCCTAAATTAAACCAAATATATAAAAAAGATCATCTTTTTAGATCCGATTTTCTCTTTTATTAACAACAGGTTAATATCAGCTTGAATTATCCATTGAATAACATTAAAACCATCTATCATCAAATCTAAGGGTTTTTCATTAATTAAATCATTAAAGATGATAGCTTTATGTACTTTTCACATTTCAAGCATATTTATGCACATAAACTCCAAATTGGACTAATCACATGCAAAGTTCTTCATTTTTTAACATAATGTATCTTTTTGCATTTAACAGGTTAATATCAACTCTAATGATCCATTAAACCCTATTAATCACTTTAATCTTATCAAAGTAGGGTTTCTTTAATCATCATTATGTTAAGGTTGATAAATTACACTAATTTTCAAATTGCAAGATGAATTGGCTTATAAACATATTTTTATTGAATTCCCCTTGTTTTGAGGATCAAGTTTCATATATAACTTGTTTTGATCCGAGCTACGAATAAATAGATATGATTTTAGTAAAATTACCTATTTTGGGCCAATCCAGAAGTGCCACGTCACCCTTGCCATGCGACGCTAGCTGATTGCAAACATAACACAATGATGCTTTTACCCTCAGTTAATATGGCGATTCTTTAGCCCGCGGAGGGGTAAAACAGTCTGACGTCTCTTTTTTCCTTTCTTCTTCCTCGGGCCAGCGACTTGCTGTCGCCCTAGCCGCCGAGATGCTGCTTTGCGCGGCCAGCCAAAGCCTCCATAGGCCCAGGAAGCCATTGCCGACCCTCTCCCTTGGTCCACCACCCCTCTGCGCACCTGGGCGCCACCCGATCGTGGCCGGCGCGGCCAAACCATCGCTCAACAGGGCAGTTCCACGTGGCCGTTGATGCAGCCTAAAAGTTGTTGTTGCATGCGTTCTAGGTCCCAGCTTCGATGGAGAAGCTACTCTTTGGTACCGCAGCACTCCAGGCTCCCATCTAGATGGCTCCTCAACTTTCCATTACTCCAGGGAAGCACCCGCTTCATGGCTAGGGTTTGTTCGAAGGAGATGAAGAAGAGAAAGAGTATTTCGTGAGATTTCCTTAGGATTCGATCCATAGCCTCTCCCCCCTTAAATAGGGGTGTCTATCCACGTCCAAGGATGGCCATCTATGCGTCCAAAGTTCTATTCCCATTAGGATTCTCATTCCTTCATGGAGAAGTAGTTCTTCTCTCTCCTATTAACCTCCTTGATATTCGTTATCTCATGGATACTTAGAAATACAAGAATTATTTCTTTCACTCTCTTTATACTTGCCTTTTATTCATTAGAACGAATTTCTATTTTCTCATAATAGAACTTACTTCCTTTTTCATATTCCACCAAAATCATTAATAAAATATCATATTATCCTTTATTCTGCAAATTTTGGCATTTTCTCTTTCCTCTTCCTTCATTGGGGCTCCTTGTACCCCAAGTAACTATATTATTTCGAAATTCATTTTATTGGAATACTCATTATCCTTCTTCATGCACCTATATGCATTATTTTGCATTATCATGTTTATTTCTTAATAAAATATTTCTTTTTTTTAGGATTTCTCTTTATTTCTCTTTTATTTTCCTCATTGGCATTCCTTTTATCATTAGAAATCTCATGGATACCAAATTTCTCTAAGAAATCTCATTTATGCCTCTTTCCACTCATTTTCCACATTTTACCATTATTTTCATTTTCTTTCTTAATAAAGAAATACTTAATTAGTCTTTTCTTTTCTTATTGCTTTCTTTTTGCAACCTTGGACTCCTTGGTACCCAAAGAACCCAAGAGGTACGAAATCCTCTTTGGATGTGCCTTCTAGAGATTTCTACATGTTTCTTTTATTAAAAATTCAATTATCCATTTACTAATTGAATTTCCTTTTTATTGGGCCCAATAGCCAATAAAGCCCACAAAGCAACCAATCAAGGCTATTGTGAAGGGAATCCATTTATTCAAAACAAATCACATAATTATTTGTTCAATTATCCTTAATATGTGAAATTGCATTTCTCACCAATTGAACCCAAAAATTGGGGTTATAACATCCTTCCCCTCTTATAGGAATTTTGTCCTCAAAATTCAAACAAGCAAACAAACAATTCAGGATAATACTTTGCCCATGTCCATCATTGGCCCCTATGTGGCTTTGCCGTACTCATGGAATTTTCAAAGAACCTTTATTATCACATATTCTTTTCTCTGAGTTCTTTCATCCTGGCGTCTATAAACTACACAGGTGACTCAAGCTATTTTAGCCTCCCTTGGGGCTCACTAGGTTCATTGTTCAGCACATGGTCGGGGTACCTCACATAGTGCTCTAAATTGGACACATGGAAAACATCTCCCATTACTCTATCCTGAGGGGTAGAGTCAAAACTAACCTTCTCCACCCATCCATCTCTAATGGAGCCATGAATCTGGGACTCAGCTCTCTTAGTTATAACTTAGAGGGGTCGGATTTTCATGTCACATTTTCTCCCACAGTAACTTGTATGTCAGTCTACTTTGCATCTGCTCACGACTCTCATCGTCTCTAGGCTCCTTTCAGCCCTTGCACAATCAAAGTGACTTCATCTACACGCACTGGGGTCCCTTTTTCTAACAATCATGTGGTACTTTTCTAACCATCATGTGGTCCTTTCACCAACATCACCTTACTGAAGTGGTGACCGACACAACCTCCCTTACAGAGCTTCATATAAAACCCGATACTGGCTATGGTGGTCATTGTCACATCTTTCATAGGACAAGAACTGTCTCTAGATATCACCCTGAACGAGCACACATGCCCTCATCAGACCCTTTAGTCTGGATCATACTAACCATAGTTAGGGGTGATAAACTATACTAACATTGAGTTCTTCATGTACCTACTTCCACTTTATGGAAGTGAACCTTTAGGTCAAACTCAAGAACCTTTGAACTCGCTTCATGGTGTCGTTGAACCATCTCTCTCATGGGTAGTTCAATTAGATCTGTCCCTTGACAGAACTCTTTCTTTCTTATGTCATCTAGGTAAGGCGATCTACCATAACCCATATTGCATCTCGACCTTCCTCGGTCTAGGGAAGACCTATCACAACATCCATAGTGCTGAGCTCTCATTCCCTCTCAGGGATTCTTTTGTCCTCTATATCGATACATTGGGTTATTGGGGTTCGTCCTTTACCTCCTGGCTTGCATGGTCATAAACCACATGCAACTTCATCTTAAGCATCCAAAGTGCTAATGCCATTTTCCATGGTGTATGGTGATCTTCAATCATGATTTCCTGTATGTCATGATTCTTCCAAGATCGATTCCTCCAAAACCCTAAACCACTCTAGTCGGGGTTTAATCACCTTCTCTCCCAAAGAAGTACATATGAGGTTTTACCACCATCCTTTCATTGCCTCCAGGACTAGACTGGCTAACCAAACAACCATAACTTTTCAATGTATCTTGTTACCTCTGAGTGTTATCCAAACACCTCTCCTTTTCAAACTTAGGGTTAGCCAAACAACCTCTTCTAGCTTCTAGTCAAACAAGTCAGATGTATCTCAACCAGAGCATCCATTACCACTTCACATCCTTAGGTATTAGGTAACGTTGAAGACATACACTTCCAAGTATTTCACTTATCATCTCACCTCAAACTCTATGTCTAACTTCAATTAAGAACACTCTCTAATTTCATCATCATGGTGCTCAAACTCAACCTGGTATAACTTGTAAGTTCCACATAGCTCATGATAAAAACATCCTCATAAGGGGACTACCTCATTCCTCTTAGTGTTTACAAACCATCCATGTATCATTCACTTTACCAGGGTAGATATCTTCTCTATCCTCATTTCTCATGGCAATGTTCCAACCTACATCATCTCTTATCCTTGGTGTATGACATGCATAATGTACTATCTCTCACCCCCATAACAAGAGGAAATAAGCATTTGTCTGTAGTCCAAATACAGAGTTCTTCCTATTCCAAGAGTAGAGATGGTGCATCCCACCTTGCCAGTACACCTTTAAATCTAAGTTGCAACGTGCCACATATGTCTCTTCATCACAAACATCATGATATCAAACTAGTCTTGAACCTACTAAGGTTTATATCCTTGGTCATCTCCTCTAGGTCTATAGGGTACCGTCTCTTTTTGGGGTCATCCCTCTTCCCTTGTGCATTAAGAGAGTGCCCTACTCATCTGCCCTTTGGGTCCCATGAGTTCATGAAGGTGATCAATCTCCTAACCCATGGCCCTCAGACAATGATAGCTGTTACCTCCCGACCCTATGGTCATGTGCAACTGGGGAATTAGGCAACTCCTACTTTCATCGGTCTTATCCCTACCTGACCCTAGGATAGACTTAGGATTCTCCATAACAGTACATGTTCACTTAGAACCTTACCCAAGGCTTCATCATCTCTCTTTCTGCATTCATGGGCTGGCTCTCATCCGTTCATAGGCATCATGGCAACCTGCCTACCTTGGTCAAGCCCCATACCGGTTACCTCCATGGTAACACATTCACATGCAATAGAGATGGATATCTATGGGTCTGTAGATTCATGCTCATACCATGTACCTTTCACTTAGCTTCTCAAGATTCTATGAAACCTCCTCGGGTTACCTCAAAACTAGTCAAACTAATATACACCTTACCAAAGGGGTCCCTCTCCTAGGATGGGATGAAAACTATCTCTTGACAACAAGGTCACAAAAGCTCTTAGGTCTAGGGTTTACATCCACATGAGTCTACTTAACCCTATAAAGCTATTAAGGCACAAGCAGATCACCTACTGAACCATGCTAGGTCATACTTGTCCTCTTTCCTCAATGTTGGATCAAGATCATACCTTTCTTTATCATCAACCTAGCTATGAGGGGTTCATCAAACACGCCCTAAACTTAAGGGGCTTCTCTTTTCCTCTATTCATGAGGATTACCATGCTCGCTTCTATAGGAACTCAACTTCTCATCATGAGCCTTAGGTATACCACTTCCTCTTTTAGGCCTAGGAACCCTAGGTTCAATGCATGCTCCTTCTCTTAACTACAAACCAAGCATGAAAAAGACATGACATGCACTCCTTGTCATCCTTCAACTCAAGCAACACTTAGAGTTGGGTCCTCCTTAAGGACAACCAACAAGGTACAAGGCCTCATAACCTGCTACTAAACCTTTCTAGGTCTAAGGAACTCTTCTTCCTACCTCGGAAGGTAAACATCTATACCATAGGCACGTAGGTACCAGAAACTTCATCTTTTCTCAAGGGTTTGGTCCCTCTAAAGGCAACCAAGGTATCATCAACTTTCAGGGATCGATCATGAGGCAACCACTATCATCCATTGTTCCAAGTTTTAGGCTTCCAACTTTCTTGCTGGGTTTCCTACTCTCTCTAGAGCTAACCCTACATCCAACCTCACCATGAGAGGTTCTCTCTTCATGAAGGATCAACCTCAAGGCATGCCCTACATGGTTGAAGCCTAGGTTTGCTCAAGATCATCCATAACCCTTTGTGCTCCCTCATGATTCCTAATCCAGGGTTTCATCTTACTATCAACACCATGACGTGCCGTAGGTGTCAGCTATACCCTACTTGCACAAGCCCATAGGATTTCTAAGGTCCTTCACTAACGTCATCATCTAAGGAGCTATCCTTTACCCTAACATGCACGACCCTTCCCAGGGTTGGGTTGCCAAGGGTGCTAGGTCACCCATGGATCATATGGCATCCCAAAGGCATGTCCTTTTAAACACCTGGTCCAACTCATCTCTCTCTAACCTTCACTTAGGGTTAGGGTTAGCATCATCCTCCGAGGATGTGCCAGGTCTCTACTTAAAATGGAGATCTCTATCTCCAAGACTAACTTATCCTCATGACAAGAAGGTCTAGCCTCAGGCTTCTTCTGAGGACATGACAACTTATGTCATACGACCTAAGCATGTATCTATTCTTTAGTTTGCGCTTAATCTATTAAGCTTATGTCCATGACATCTTATTTACATGCCTTTCATTAATTTGGTGGAGGATTTCTTAAACCTTATTAACCTTACCCATACCTCAAGAGGGTGAGGAGAAGAAAGAAAACCCTAATCCTTTAGGTCCTTATCATAATTTTATGATGAGAAGAGATGAATAAGATGAGAAGTCCTAAAGGTATCTTATTTCGATTCATACCCTAAGACTTTGGCCAGGCGGTCACACGGGTCCGGGAGTCCTCGTATTCCGACTAGCGGTGCGGAGGAAAATCTTGCCAGCCCCCAGTCGTGATCCCTTTCTAGACACCTCCATCTTTCAGATACTCCTCTAATAACTCCCTTGGGTTCTATGGAGTTTGTAAAATTTAATAATTATTAATGGTTAACTGAGGAACCTAAGCTCTGATACCAAATGTTACGACCCCACCTCCCGATAACCCCCAATTAAGGGAGACCGAGAGGTCGAAGCTGCACCCATGACTTTCGGATCAAAGGTTTGGCAATTAACCAAGAATAATTATCAAATTTTAACATACTATACTGAAAGCTGTAAGAAAATAAATTTTTGCATACCTTTTGAAAACTTGGATCTCTAAACTTCTATCCACACCGATACTAATCTATTTAATCCTCCTTTGCACTTTAATTCTCATTTAGTATCACATGTGCCACTTTACTGTTTGTTCTTTTCATTGTACCTAAAACGCCGACAAACAAAACGTCGGTCAACCGTAGCTGGTATGTGGGGGAAACAAATAAACATGCAACTATGGTAACAATGTAATCACTCAATTAATCATTTAACGATCAAGATTATGTTTTAAGACAAACTACTCAATCCATAACTATCCACAACTCTGTGTTGTCCCTGTAAGGACTTATATGGTACCTCTATAAAGGTGACTTGATGGACCTACCCTACCCTCTAGGCAGCCAAAGTCTTTCATGACCTGATGGACCTACCCTCTAGGTAGCCATGTACTAGGTCAGCCATTACGACACAGAGGGGACCGGGATCTGAGCTAGTAGGCACATATCTTATGTGATAATCATAGTCACTTTATAGTTGCAAGAAATAAATAAACATTCAACAATTTAGTTGCATTCAATGCGATTAAACATCCGAGAATCCATCGAGAAACTAAAGCGGTTATTCATAATTGTAACCACATACCTGTCTTGGAGATATCAAGCAACAATTTATCCAAATCCAACTAGATGTCCAATCAAGCAAGCCAATCAATCAATCAAGCAAACATTGATCCTGAAAACATGTATAATGTCTAATTGTCACAAGCATATCCCAAACAACTCCTTATTGACTTGGGACACCTTTCTAAGGTTTCTAAGTCTCATAGGATGCTTTAGGGTTTCTTAGACCAATTTCTCAAACTTTACCCATTTTATGTCAACAAACCCTAAAAATACCCTTTTCCATTTATAAAAACCCTAATTACTCAAATTATCCACATTAAGGATCTTTTATGCTCAAATTGGCTTACGATCATCACATCTCCATTTTATTCGTGGATTTACACAATTTAACCAATTAAAAGACATATTCATCAAAATTAGGGTTTTCAAGCTCATTAATGCATAATCATGCATGAAACCCTAAATTAAACCAAATATATAAAAAAGATCATCTTTTTATATCCGATTTTCTCTTTTATTAACAACAGGTTAATATCAGCTTGAATTATCCATTGAATAACATTAAAACCATCTATCATCAAATCTAAGGGTTTTTCATTAATTAAATCATTAAAGATGATAGCTTTATGTACTTTTCACATTTCAAGCATATTTATGCACATAAACTCCAAATTAGACTAATCACATGCAAAGTTCTTCATTTTTTAACATAATGTATCTTTTTGCATTTAACAGGTTAATATCAACTCTAATGATCCATTAAACCCTATTAATCACTTTAATCTTATCAAAGTAGGGTTTCTTTAATCATCATTATGTTAAGGTTGATAAATTACACTACTTTTCAAATTTCAAGAGGAATTGGCTTATAAACATATTTTTATTGAATTCCCCTCGTTCTGAGGATCAAGTTTCATATATAACTTATTTTGATCCGAGCTACGAATAAATAGATATGATTTTAGTAAAATTACCTATTTTGGGCCAATCCAGAAGTGCCACGTCACCCTTGCCATGCGACGCTAGCTGATTGCAAACATAACGCAATGACACTTTTACCCTCGGTTAAGTTGGCGATTCTTTAGCCCGCGGAGGGGCAAAACGGTCCGACGTCTCTTTTTCCTTTCTTCTTCCTCGGGCCAGCGACTTGCTGTCGCGCTAGCCGCTGAGCTGCTGCTTTGTGTGGCCAGCCACAGCCTCCATAGGCCCAAGAAGCCATTGTCGACCCTCTCCCTTGGTCCGCCACCCCTCTGCGCACCTGGGCGCCACCCGATCACGGCCGGCACGGCCAAACCATCGCTCAACAGGGCAGTTCCTCGTGGCCGTTGATGCAGCCTAAAAGTTGATGCTGCATGCGTTCTAGGTCCCAGCTTCGATGGAGAAGCTACTCTTTGGTACCGCATCACTCCAGGCTCCCATCTAGATGGCTCCTCAACTTTCCATTACTCCAGGGAAGCACCCGCTTCATGGCTAGGGTTTGTTCAAAGGAGATGAAGAAGAGAAAGAGTATTTCGTGAGATTTCCTTAGGACTCGATCCATAGCCTCTCCCCCCTTAAATAGGGGTGGCTATCCACATCCAAGGATGGAAATCTATGCGTATAAAGTTCTATTCCCATTAGGATTCTCATTCCTTCATGGAGAAGTAGTTCTTCTCTCTCCTATTAACCTCCTTGATATTCCTTATCTCATGGATACTTAGAAATATAAGAATTATTTCTTTCACTCTCTTTATACTTGCCTTTTATTCATTAGAACGAATTTCTATTTTCTCATAATAGAACTTACTTCCTTTTTCATAATCCACCAAAATCATTAATAAAATATCATATTATCCTTTATTATGCAAATTTTGGCATTTTCTCTTTCCTCTTCCTTCATTGGGGCTCCTTGTACCCCAAGAAACTATATTATTTCGAAATTCATTTTATTGGAATACTCATTATCCTTCTTAATGCACCTATATGCATTATTTTGCATTATCATGTTTATTTCTTAATAAAATATTTCTTTTTTTTAGGATTTCTCTTTATTTCTCTTTTATATTCCTCATTGACATTCCTTTTATCATTAGAAATCTCATGGATATGAAATTTCTCCAAGAAATCTCATTTATGCCTCTTTCCACTCATTTTCCACATTTTACCGTTATTTTCAATTTCTATCTTAATAAAGAAATACTTAATTAGTCTTTTCTTTTCTTATTGCTTTCTTTTTGCAACCTTGGACTCCTTGGTACCCAAGGAACCCAAGAGGCACGAAATCCTCTTTGGATTTGCCTTCTAGAGATTTCTACATGTTTCTTTTCTTAAAAATTCAATTATCCATTTACTAATTGAATTTCCTTTTTATTGGGCCCAATAGACAATAAAGCCCACAAAGCAACCAATCAAGGCTATTGTGAAGGGAATCCATTTATTCAAAACAAATCACATCATTATTTGTTCAATTATCCTTAATATGAGAAATTGCATTTCTCACCAATTGAACCCAAAAATTGGGGTTATAACAGATACCAACATGTACATGAATAAAAGTATATGACATATGGTTATTTGAATCCTAAGTAGATACATATATGGTCCAAACCAATAGTTTCATCCACATATGTACTCTTACATGCGTTCTTTCTCTTTTTCTTACCGTTTATTTCATATATCAACCAACATAGTTAGATATACGACCTAGATCTATTTGTATTTCTAGTTAACTTATAAATACTTAAATGTGGCTAGGTGTATAAAAAACATGCTACACTAGTAAATAAAGAAAATATTATATTCCAAATTTCACACTTCGTTCATTGTCATATCATCATTAATTGTATAAGTCCACTGAAATTTCAAACTGCATGCATATTGTATTAATTCACATATTGGTATAGTTATAGCCAATTGACTCTATATTTTTAGAATCTTCCATCTAATAATATAGTAATATGTGTAAATATATGTCTATAAACCTAATACATGAGATTGTAATGGAGTAATTATATGATGTGTCAGTTAGTCCTATGTCTTGGACATTCAATCCACTATTTGATAAGTTATCTAGTGGTGTCACTCCTAGACAAGTTTTCAAGGTTATATATATAGGAAACAAAGCTACATAAGTATTATACTTCTACTGGGATTTAGATACACTTGATTTATGTTCATCCTTGATGGCTGAGATCTTTGTGGAGTAAGGGATGAATCATTAGATTGACAGTGGTGCAATTGTACACGATGGTGGTTGATCTAGGGCATGTTTGTTTTAGCATATTCCTCCATATTGGATTGTATTGAATATAGGTTGTAAAAATTCATATTTGATTAGATGGAGATGCTAAAATCGAAGAATCTAGGTTTTTCTGGTTATAACTCCCATCCTACATTTTCAATTCTATTTCATTTCTGCCAGGCACCAACATCCCACAGAGGACAAGGAAGAGACAGTGGAAGTTGACAACTGTGATCGTGGCAATTGATAGTTGTGCCCCACCCTCATACATCCAAGACCTACAATTTTTCATTGACCCATCTCTATCCTTTAGGACATTTTTACTAGAATGGTGCTCTTCCTGACCAACTGAAAAAACAACAACAAGTGTATACTTCTAAACCATAAAACATATTTTCTTATGAATTAACCTATCAGGTTAGGACTCCGGGATTAACAAAATGTTGCATTTATGAAAAACCGACTACATCCGACAATCTAAACATGCCCCTAGTAGAAGGCAAGATGAACTTGCTAGACTTTGGTTGTTGATCTGATGCAATGCATCAATATGAACTTATGCGTTCAATATTGGGTACCAAGTGGAATGAGGAACGTGAGGTCTTTAGTGAACAACTTCAAGGTAGGGTGTTTGGTCGAGGAGGGCTCCTCCATTGCTGATGGCACCTACAACTTCAATCTTGAAGATGGCTACTGTGCAGTAATGGTGTGTGGCGAAGTTGTGGGAGTCTAATTAGTGTTGGAAGCACTGCACTGGCAAGGAAGAAGTCTATGTAGCAACAATCATGACTAGGTTGAAGGAAGAGATATCCTTATTGTCTGGTGGTCAATAGCTTTGGTGGAAACCATTACAATAGGTGGTGACATCTTTGTGCGTCCACAACAAATGATGCATGGGTGGAGAAGCAATCATAAGCTTTGAGGAGAAGAGAGCTCCAATGGATATGGTTCTTGGAGAATGAGGGAGATGGATGAGAGGAAGGGAAGAGTAAGAGGAGGAAGAGAACAGAGGAAGTAAGATAAGAAGAGAAGGACATCTGGACAAGAACTGGCATGACTGCTGATGAGGTGAGGAGAGGGTGAAGATTAGATCCAGTTGGTGCCCTCTGGAGGAGTCACCGACCACCATGCTGTAGACAGAGATACTCCTTCTTTCACTATTGCATTCTCTATTACAACGACATATTACACTAGGAAGATGGAGGATAGAATCACAATGCCATTTTTTCTACCTCCAGTGACTAAAAGCATTCGGTCATCAACAGGTTGGATCCGCATGCATAGGGGATGCACTGAACGCATAAAGGAGAGGGATGCATAGAGGAAGAGAAGAGGAAGAGGAAGAGGTGAGACATAAATTAGAGGGGAATGTGGCTGTGTTACCTGCACTTGTGCGACTGCATCCACACCAAGGTTTGTGTGGGTTAGGGCCACAAATGAGGGATATGGGTCGTTAAGGAAAAAAGAATAAAAAGGAAATGAAGAAATGACAATGACAATTGTATGTAATTATAGTATATTCTTATGCATTTGAAAGCTAGGATTAGAAATCAATTAAATGAATGGTCAAATGAAGTTGATTTGACATAAAATATGATATGTAGGATATTTAAGGTGTAGGGAGTTCAATTTTAATATACATGTTCCCTCTTAGAAATGTTTTGTATCACATTTATTTACTTGTAGTTTAAGCAGTCACTGAGTGCATTTATTACCTTTCTTAATTAGTATTTTTACAATACCTCATATATCTTAATTTTTTCTTCGTCTTGTAATCCTATGAAATTTATAGAGTCCCGTAATATTGTAAAAACATATTTATTGGTGAATTTGAATATTTAACCCCAATTAAGGATTTAATTACTTAATAATCCTAAAACCTCATGTAAAAGGACATGTATATTTATTATGCTTTCAGATTTCATATTCTTAATATAAACTTAATATAAGCAATAATTAGAATGGGCCTTATAAGAGGGAAGGATAACCTATATCCCTAGATTCTAGTTTGTTACATGTACCGTCGTTACTCATTTCCTCTTTATTTGCACATGTGTACTTATCTTCCATTCCCTTTCAGGAACAATGGTTGAACATCTTGTAGGCATATGTCTATTGTAAAGTTTTTGTCTATGTTGAGCAGGTAGGACCACACAAGGCTCCTCAATAATTCCCTTTTGTTGCCTATCACATGCCAATACTTGTGCTCATGAATATTGTTGTTATCAAACATTAAAAAAGTAGGAGCTTTGTTGAAACAGAAGCTCCTTGTTTTGTTTTTCCTCCAAGCCAACCTTAAGACATCAGTGTTTCCATTCGCTCCTTCTCTTGTTTATATGTTTGCACCTTCAAACACACCTGTCAAAGCCTTGTTCAACAATCATCATTATCAATTATATTGATAACATAACTAATCGCGAGTAGCAAATATTATAAAATGTGGGTATGCATCATTGCATATTTCTATCGTCCTTTGTTATGTTCTAATACAAAATCCTTTCTTATAATCCCCCTTGTTGTTTGTTTTGGATGAATTTCATAACACATATTTATTTTTTTTTGTTGATTTTCATGATGCATGAAGTCCAGTTGTTGATTGTCAAGTTTTACTTGACTTCTGATTTTGGACTCATTTCATTTTCTATAACTCTATCTCTTTCTACCAGCTGCTCTATCTTATTCTTCATGCTCCTTCTGGATTTAGACTGAAACAATAAGATGACTCATCTACAATACCAACAGTACATTTAGCGGATATGTTGTGGAACTGTTGAGAAATAGATACTTGTGATGTGTGATTGCTCAATGGTCATTTTTGTCATTAATTGTTGAACGTTGATAATTGAAAAAGAAAACACGGGTTGGACATTTGATGGGTAGATACCACTTTTTCACTTGAGCACAATCATTTCTCTGAAATGTCATGTGAGTATTCTCCACAACACATCCTTTTCAAAATTTATTTTCTTTGCTACATTTAACTTTGTAACTTTGTTGCTTCCGCTGGTTATATATCACGATGATGGAAGATCACTTTTCTTTTTAGTTTCATGATACATGAAGTACAATATCTGATTGCTCAATAATCTTTCAGTTTTATATTATATTGTGATTTTTCAATCTTATTTTGGTCTGCAATAGTGCCATTAAATGATCTAAGGAGCGTCCAACTAGTGTATGAGCTGAGTAATTATTTTTTATAGCCTATCCTGCTGCTTTTTCTTTATTCTTTCTTTGGACTTTAGCTCTGTAGCGACGTCAATAGGTTGTTTGCCGTAGAAGACCAATTGTGCGTAATGCCTCCCCACTATCTCATCTTTTTAACATTATCCTATAACTTGTTGGGAAAGCTTAAATTCACGCATCCCGTGGAAGCAATCTATTTCAGATGTCACATATATGGGTGATTCCGATATTGTCATATATGATGAGTTAATCTTTTAACTAACAAGCTGTATAATTATATGAGAATAAATTTGGTCACATTTATGTAATGAACATAATTTCTGTTTCAATGAGAAATCTTATGTGCTTGGCATTGTCAATTTGCTTAGAAAAGTCTGCTGTAGTACGTAGGTTATAACAACTTCCTACTATCCTGGATGGCTATTTTGTGCATATATTTAGTGTGTATATGCATACTAGGTTTTGGAAATTGACACACTAATATATTATTTTATTTAAATAGTTAGTAGCAGTTGGTGCTGTTATAAATTGACAATTATAGTTTATGGTTTTATTTTAGGTTACTAGTTTAATTTATGTTTTAGTTTGTTTCCCATCCTCTAGATACACTAAAATTATCACTGGTTGCTAACTGACTTTGGTATATGTCTAATTAACTTAGAGCATGACATGTAATGATGTCTGCTTTACCTTGGTTTCTACTAGTGCACCCTAGCAGGGGGAAGTTCTCAACACGATAGGCCAATAGTCAAAAAGCATTGTAGGGGACTCCGTTTGGGTTTTCATAAGCGATGATATGTTTCTATAGTTAACTGGATGCCCTACTAAGCCCACTGAGAAATAGAATGAATAGAATCCCGTCATCTATACTACTATAAAAGTGGGAGTTTTTTCAACTAATTACATACAATGTCATTTTGGCCTCTCTGACCAATCAGAAAGTAGTGTAAATACTAGCATCTCCTTAAACCTCTCTCTTCTCTCTTTTTTTGAAGTTTTTCTCATCTTTTGTCTTTTTCCAAATCCAACTTTGGGTTCCTTCTCTCAATAAAAAGGTACACGTTCTCACCCTCTCTCTTCCCTCATTGACAACCGTTCCTTAGATCTCTCCCCCTCTTTTGCCATCTCTCTTTCCCGTTAACGTGTCTGCAATAACTTTCTCTCAATGCCTTATCTCTCGCCAATGTAACTGTGCGTGGATATCACCACGAATCTTCAAGTCAATCACATTAATATCTTTTATACTTTCAAGAAAAACATTAATATCTTTTATCTAACAACTTTCTAAAAATCACCAGTTGCCTATGCCTAACAACGATAAATATTCAGATGGTTTCTTTATCTTACACCCCACTCCACGCATCCCACCACTTTTAAATACTCATCAAGCTAACTAATTTTTTTAGATACGTATCTTCTTATTCCTCTCTCCCACCATCTCAAGCTCAAAAGGGATTGTACGTTTTCAAATTTGCTGTTGTAACAATACATTACATATTCCTTCCAAATCTCCTATATTCTCGCTCGACCTACTCTAATTTCCATTATTTTTACATTAAAAAAATAACAATTACCAATATTTCTATAGACCATGAAATTCTCCTCTTGTCACCAATTATATGTTATCTTGATAACTTTACTTTGATTGTTTATAGTGAATAAATTCTACTAATCAACAGAGTCACTAACCAGTCAAATTGATATATCTATACTACTATAAAAAGAGCTGAGTTTGATGTTGCGCTCTTCTTGATTCACTCTCTTCTCTCCTTTTTTTTAAAGAATTTTGCTCCTACAAATATTTATTCCCACACTCTCCTATTAACTTTTATTATCTTTAATTCTGTATTTTTCTCTGCATCCCACGGAAACGGTTCCTTGTTTCTCTCCTTTCAAACAACCAACACAAATATCTTTTACCGTAGGGACCCTTTCACGGACGAATCCTCTCTCCACACATTTTTAACAAATTTTATATGTCACGTGCATGTACACGTGTGCGTTCACTAGTATTTTAAAAATTATACACTTTCCTTAACTCTCTCCTCCCCTACTTCAAGTATTTTTACTATTTTTTTTGTTATTGTGCTTTCTGTTACAAACTACCTTCTTCCCCTCTCACTCCCATTTTCCATGACCAATATGTAGATTCCGCTCCACATTTTCTACTCACGCAATACCAAGGCCGAACCAACTCTCCATTACTTTTATTTCCTTTCTTCCATAACAAAAATTTGTTGGCCATCGTTACAAACAGCCATACATTCAGAATATTTTATTCGCCAACTAACAAAAAACAATTTTAGAAAAAAAAACTATGATATGACTATTCAAATTATCCACCCCTACTTTTACTCATTTTAGTTGACAAAATATCATGGTTTTGAACATGCCACATATAACATATCATCTTTTTACATTACTTTTATTACTAATCAACATGACCATCAAATTGATATCTATACTACTATAAAATGAAGGAGTTTTTTTCGCCTATTTACGAATCAACCATTCTAAACTTCTATGACCAATCAGAAGACAACATTTTGAGTTGTCGTTCTCTCCTTAAATTCAATCTCTTCTCACATTTTTCTCACATTTTCTCCAATTATTTCTAAAATGCCTCTCTCCTATTAAATTACCTTCTTCACTTTGTAACAAATAACTCACGCGTCGTTCTCTTTCTTTAATCCATGTGTCCCACGTTTTCTTCCGATAAGTTAATAGAGCCTCCATGATTCTCTTCCTCCAACTAATTACTATTGACCACATACACATCTCCCTCTTACCCCCACATTCTCTCCCTCCTCGACTAACGAGATGCTACCACTTTTCCTCCCCCTTTTTTTATCGTCGTGCACATATGCATAACAGTATAAAAAATATGATTTCATTCTCACCGTGATGTCATATTGTAAAAAATACAATGTTTCATTTTACATATAACAAAACGCCCCTAAAATGATTACAATAAAATTGTATCAAAATTTATTTTTCACGTGCATGACATGTGTGTGTTTATTTGGGTTGGCGGCCGTGACAATTTCGAATGGGTGGTTGGTATTTATTGGCGGTCACTGGGCTCAGTCCCCTGTCTGGTCAAGAAGAATTGGGATTTTGTCACAGGGGCCCATGCTCGAAAGTCTTATTCAGTGGTTTGATGTTCCGGGAGGCAACAGATTCTATAAGATGTATTATCTAATAGGATTGTGTTATATATGGCTGTCAATGGGGAGGGTATGGGGAGGGTAAGATCTTACCCTTTCCCTTACCCTCTTTGGGTAGTGGGTAAGGGTAAGTGTAATTATCCTTCTCAGCAATCCCCTTACCCTCTCCTTACCCTTACCCTCTTCTCCATAGGGTAAATGGGGAGGGTAAAGGGTAAGCGGGTAATTTTGACAAAAAAAACATTTATACACATTGTGTGTTGATTTTTAATCATTTTATAACTAATTTATTGATAACAACATATAAAACATTATATCCAATTCAAAATCATATGTTTCTCCGTGTAAAGTTAAGTCAATTAACACAATAACAATTTTTATGCATAAATTATTTTTTTCCTTTGCATAAGTATGCATAACAAATAAGTGTTTCATCAACACCTCATTTTCTGCAATATATATATATTTTTCCCTCAACAAGACAATATTACAAGCACAATACCAAATCATTTTCCAATGATAGAATAAAGTATTAGGGTTAAACATTTACATACAAATCTCTTTAGAATATATTTTTGTGTAACCTTCATATCATGTGCGGGTAAAAGGGTAAAAGGGTATGGATAATGGCTATACCTTACCCTCCCCTTATAGTATAGCGGAGAAACGGGGAACGGGTAAATGGGTAAAGGGTAACAAAAATCTTTACCCTTATCCTTACTCTCGAGGGTATGGATAAGGGTAAATGGATAATACCCTCCCATTGACAGCCCTAGTGTTATAGTGTACATACGGAGTTTTTCTCTTTTTATTTTTTTTACAGGCCGAGGTTTTGAAGAGGAGTGAGATAATACAATCTCATTGGCAGTCCTATAAAATTAGCATAGGACACCTTCCTATAGTGCCGCCTATGTCGGAGGATGGACAGGTGGATTTGTGACCTCTGCTACTATGTTCACCATGGTGACCGATGCCGCTGTTTTTATCCTTCTCTTTCTGTCTCCTCATGCCCTTCACTTTCACCCTCCTCCTCTCCATCTTGAGTAGCTCTCTCGTCAATGGCATGTGGATGAGAGCTCCTCTTTAATGAGAGCACTATACTGCACGAACAGCGGGGCAGGGAGAACAGTTGGAGACTTGGAGGGATGGGTTCATCTGCGCTCTGATCGGCACTGGGGTTGGGGATGGAGGGACACCCATTACATTAGTTATAAACATTGATTGGGCTCTGTCAAGCAAAACCACCTAGTCTACCATAATGGTTTTGGGTGTGACGATTAACTAAAGACCAAACCCCCACGACACTACCTCGATTTCATTGCTACAAAATTTAACCCACAGGCGCAAGGTCTATTCACTCCACAGCGCTCCAGCAGCTTAGTGGTGGTTATCCTTTTGTGGAGTTTGCTTCTTGAAACTAATGCAAAATAAATTAGAGAACATGGCAGCTTTGCCTCCTTTCTAAAGATCTTATTTTTTCTTCTTCTTCTTCTTTGGAATTGCATCACGAAGCGGGATGATGATCTGTCAGCAAACCTTCCCAAACATGGCATGTTTATCTAATTAGCAGAGCTAGCGGCAACGGAGTGTGTGGGTTATGAGCGCGTTGACCAACTGAATGCGGCGAGGTCTCCGACCCTCTTGATGATGAAGTACAGAAACAAGAGACAAATACAAAATTTGGATGTTGGAGACTTTAGAGAAGAACCAGATCTAACTTTTCACAGTTCGTCTCGCCAAATTAGCCCCCGCGCGCAGACATATATATATATACTAACAGTCAATGAGCAATTTTTTATCCAGGTACATAGACTTCCTACTACTTCCCCTTGCCACGGAACAAAGATATATCAACTTATATAATGAAGACTCTGCTCTAGCTCTCCCTTCACTGACGTCATTGCTCTTTTCCAACTCCCTAGCTTCTCAGGTCTCTCTATTCTAGAGCCTTTTATATGTTTTGAGTGCGCTACTACTCTGTAGTTGTACAGTATGTTGCTTTGCTGCGTCTGGAACCTTGCCGTTTTTTGTTTGTTTGTTTCTTTTTGTTCAGGCCTCCTTCACACCGGGCTTATCTTGTTTGTGTAACCTTCCTACTACACAAATTGTGTTGTCGAGATTTGTAACAGCTGGAGCAGCGGTTGGGATTGTGCTGGCGGCTCATTGGTTAACAATAATCACGTTTTTAAGAACCAGCTGGAACAGGGCCAAGGAGCTGATCTGATAATTCTAGGAAACTGATGGTGATCTGTGCTTGGTGCTGATGGTGATCTGTCAGTGGTGCTAGCCCTTATTCCGGGCGTCTCAGGTGATGGGCCACGGGAGCGGAAGCAGAAGCGGCCAGCGACGAGGGAACACAAACGAATGATGGCTAGTGGTTGTACGTGTACGGGGTGCTATCCTTCCATCTTTTCACTGTACCGGTTCTTCCCCCTTGGCTGTTTCAAGTTTGGGGTTTTGGATCCTGGCTAGCTTAGTGATTAATTGTGATGCTGGTGGTGACGATTATGGCTTGCCATACTGCAGGATCTATCGAACATAAAATCTTCCAACTTCCAAGCTTTTCTACACAGTACAACTATTCGTCTCGGGGTTGTCATTTTGCGCCAACGAGACTCGGTTGAATCCCAATCGGGCAAATTTGCATTTGGCAAAAATATGTTTGAACCTGGATTGCTCCCTTTTGTAGTGCCAACGGAATCTCGAAAATGTCACGAAGGGCCTGTCTGGTTGAGTGTAGAATCAATCCACACCTATAATTGCAAAACAGGAAATCGGATGCAGTGAGCCGAAAATATAATGTTTTAATTTGGTTCGAAGTAGATTAAACACCTCCAGTTGTTATGTTTTCATTTGGTATGGTGTTGTAGCTGCAAGAATAAGCAGACGTGGACAGTAGCATTAATTGATATATTGAAGATCTGCTTATATTTTAAGTTTGTCTTGCTAGAAGGTTTACATCCAAGAGTACACCTGCAGCATTAGTTTATGCACTCGGCTGGAGAAGAAAACGGACCGCGTCCTAAAAGGACGCAGTTCCATTTCTCAAATTTTCTACGACGTAACTGAACTCAACTGATAGTTCTGTTTCCAACCATGGGCTTGAACTACGTGATGTCAGACGTACTGAATTGCAAAACACGTTCAGTTGTAACTGTGTGGCTTTGAATTCGGTCCAACCACATAGACCCTAATTGAACCCCCGAATGACCCTGATTGAGGATTCAATACGAATCCAACCCACTTAGTGGCACAATTGGTAATTTCAGTCGAGGAAATACCTCTTCACACCGAACCCTCCACCCTTACACTTTCTCCACGTCCCCATCCCCCCAAACTTCCCATGGCACAACGACAACCACGATCTGTTCCTAATGCTAAGCTATCAGGGCGTTGGCGGTGCTCCTAACAATGGTCGTGCATTGTGATTGTCGCACCAGTGCACATATTTGCTTACGACGTTGTTGGTGTCGGCTAGGTTTTAGCATTGCTCGGCCAAACTCTGTTTCCTCATACTTTTGCAGGAAATGAAAATCCCAAGAGGTATATTTGTACCCCTCCTTTACTTCTCCCTTTTTTTGTTGTATTGTTACTTGTACCGTGCTATACTAGCCACACCTACCTCGCCTAAACTCCAACTTATGATACTTTTCGCCCCTATCTTACTCTTCATCTGGATGCCTTGCAATTTTTGAGAAAATGCCTTGGCGGCCACCATTTTCTTTGTAATGGCTCCCTCCAAATATATCACTAAGTCCACCCCTACTCCTCATTTTTATCTAACTTGTTGCGCATGAAGGTGAAAAAAGAGTGCACGACCATCATGCATTATTTGGTGCAACATTTTGTTAGTACCTCTATTAAATGATAATTTTCTTTTGTTATTGTTAGCTACTTGGTTTTGCCTTTTTCGCATATATTTGCACCCTTCCTTGTCAATGTTGTTGGATCTAGTTATTGAATGTTGATGCTCGTCGATGTGCATTTGTTGCTTCCTGTTTGCATATGTACAATAAACAATAATGTTGTCTTACTATTGATTGTCTTATTTGTGATTACCTTACATTAGTTGTGCCACATATCACAATTGTTGAGGTAGATGTCTAGGCACCAGTGTACCCAAGGGAGTCCTCCTGCATCACCCACTTAGTTAAATTGACATTTGGGCGCTTGGGCGTGCACCTAGGACCGCATGGGTGGTTTCCTAGGGGTGCCTAGATAATTTTTTCTTCTAGTTTTTGAAATTTTGTATATACCATGTTAGTATCATATTTATCACATGTAAACAATTGTATCTATTTTTAGGCTTCTTCTGCACTCTAGCATGCCTATTTATGGTATGTAACACTAAATAAATACACAAAATATCTTGTATATGTGACATATATTGTATATGATGTGTATTATTATCACACAGAAACAAAAAAGGCATGCACCTAGGCGCCCTTAACGACCTAGGCGCCTAGCCAGACTAGGCCACCGCCTATCTGCCTTGAAAACTATTCCACATACGCCATTTTAGTTTTTTGATCCCATCATTCATAACACAAATGGACTAGTAGGTAGTTGTAATATAATAATATTTTCCTTTGTGTGAATCTTGCACACACTTCAGGACTATAAAATTTCATATTGATCTGGGTGAGTGAGTTGTAACTTAAGAGCAAGCTTTTCCCCTCATGACAATTTTAGTTTTGATCCTAGATTGACTGTGCATGATTTGCATCCAAATGACTAATTGCTTTGTTGATTTTTCATTGAATCACTTTGATGAGTGATATGCTCTCCTTTTAATTCCTTATCCATTTTGTGACAAGCTTTGTGTGTATCTGTTTGGATGATTCACACTATGGCCACATGCCAACATGGTTCCTTGTCGCGTGACATCTGTTCATTGTGCAGAGTAGCATATGATATATTGCTTTTTTTTGGTAACCCAGGAGACTCGTAAGGCTTGCGCCGAGCCCAACCTGGGGAACTACACCCCATCCCGTAAGGAACGTAGCCCATTAAGTCGCGCAGAGGTCGGCTGTGCTACGGGAGAAACAATTCCGAATAGCACCACCAAGAGGAATCGAACCCGGGACCCTTCATGAGGGGCCCCGTGCAGATACCACTTGAGCTATTGCTCGCCGACATATGATATATTGCTAGTGTAATTAGATATCACCATATTGGGACCAATGATTGTTTCCTATTTTTTAGTTATATTCATGTATTGTCAACGTTCACTAAAAAAAGATGAATGACATCAAGGTTTTATGTAACTCATTTAAACAACACCGACCAACGATGATCACCCCATTTAATTTTTGTGTTGCATTTTATCATCTACACAATTTCTATTTTTAAACGTAGTCTATTACATTCATGTTATCCCATTAATATCAACTATCTTGGTCTAGGCTTTCTAAGTCATATTTCTCACTATATGTGTTTATTAATTTGATTTCATAGTGACCTCACATGAGTTATCTATTTGGACACCATGACTTCATATGATACTGAGGTTTTGGGTATTGTGTTGTCTGTATGTTGATAAGATTTGTTGGTGCTAATCCAATCTAATTTATGACCTAGGTACACAATTTTGTATCTTGGGTCGACATACATGATCACTTATTTTTTGTAATTTTTGTTTTTCGTTAAGATTTCTATCAAGAAATTTGTTGTTGACCCCGCCAAAGTCTCGACTATTCTCGAGTGGCAAGCCCCAAACATATGATTTTGAAATTTGAAGTTTTTTTTAGTCTTCTTGGTTATTTCGTGTGCATCATACTCAATTTTAGTAAAACGACCTTGACCCTCACCAAGTTCACCAAGAAGGAGAGTGGTTTGTCTAGTTAAAGGAGTGCAAGTCTGGTTTTTGGGAGTTTAAGATGAAGTTGACTTCCCCACATATCTTGATACTTCCTTTAGGAAATTATGGGTTTGTCATTTTCATTGATGCATCGAGGTTTGATTTGAGTTATGTCCTCATGTAGGAAAGAAAGGTAGTTAATTATGCCTCTTGTCAGCTAAAGTCAAACAAGGTCAACTACTCAATTCATGACCTCAAGCTTGTTGTCATCATCTACGCACTGAAGATATGGCGACACTATCTATATGGTACACTTTCGACATAATCACCAACCACAAGAGTCAGAAGTACATCCTAATATAGAAGGATCTCGATATCAGATAGAGGTGATGGCTCGAGTACCTCATGGACTATGACTTCACCATTGCCTACCACCCTGATAAGGAAAATGTGGTGGCTGATGCACTCAGTAGGAAGCATGCTATATGTGTTGTCATTTCCACCATCGAATGGAGGAACGTGGATGTGATGTCACCATGGGGCCTGAGTCGTATCAGTGGGATTCTTATATTTTCCATCATTAATGTCAAACCAGGAATGTAGTCTAAGATTTTTTCATCTTAGAGAAATAGGTAGAGTATCTAGGAAATGACTAAGCTGCTAGAGAAACCTAGACACATCTTTTGATCAATATAGATGGTGGAATCTGGTATAAATAGCACATATGGGTCCCAAAAGATTCAAGTATGATATAAAAATGTTGTGGGAAGCTCACAGCTCGAAGTATGTAGTGCATCCTGGATTGATTAAAATGTACGAAATCTACATAGGCACTTTTGGTGGATGAATATGAAGACTAACATTGCTCCCTTTATTGTAAGGTGTTTGACGTCCCAGCAGATCAAGGATGAACATCAATGTCCAGGAGGCTTCTACAACCCTTAACAATGTCCAGGAGGCTTCTACAACCCTTAACTATCCCTATGTAAAAATGGGAGAACGTCGTTATGGATTTTGTGGTGGGTTTACCCAGGACTAGGAAAGGGAGTGCCATTTCAGTTGTAGTCAACTGCCTAACTAAATCACCCATTTTATTCTGATCAAGACAGTGATCAAAATCCCAGAGTTAGCATACCTTTATATTCTCCAGATAGTCACATTGCATGAGATTCTTGTATCCATTTTGTCAGATCATGATGCAAAGTTCACTTATCACTTATAGCAACAAGCTCAAGAAGAACTAGGAACTCAGTTGAAGTTTAGTACATCATATCATCGACAAATTGACGGATAGTTTGAAAGGATGATTTAGGTTTTAGAAGACCTACTAAGATTATGTGTCATTGATTGGGGTGGTTTATCATAGATATCAATTTAGTATAGGCATGCCATCATATGAAGACTTATATGGAAGGTTGTGTAGATCTCCCCTATACTGCGACGAATTAGGAAAAAGACAAGATTTTGAATTCTAAGGAGCTACTTCTTTATTATGATAATGTCAACCTCATCAAGCAAAGATTGAACAGGGCATAAGAAAATCAAAAGTCTTATGTCGATGCACACATGACATGTTACACCCCGAACTCACAATTACCATTAATCATGAGATTAGGGCATATATTGAGGATTTAATGAAATACAAAGATCACCCTTGACTTTTTCTTCTTTTTCAAACTCTTTGTTTTCTTGCATCCAATCACATAAACAAACTTTACAAGAGAATTAAACTTTTATTTCTCTAATATGATCTCAACATTAATGATACACATCCATACATTCATTATGTTTCTCACACTTCCATGTACATATGACATGACAATCATTTGCATTCTCTCTTGTTAAGGAAACAAACATACAAAATATCATTTACAACTCTCTCACATCTATACAAGGACCTAGAGTGATAGGGATCGACTAAACTTAACTATACTCAGACTTAACTCATGTGGCAGATCTACTCTGATGCAATGATATCTTCTTTAAGTCCATGTAATTTCCCTAAAAATTTGAGTAGAGGGGTGAGCCTACTCGCTCAGTGAATGAGTAATTCAAAGAAACAGTCTAAAGCACTGATATAATTACAGATATACTTTTGAGCAACTGATATCAATTATAACAATAGTAAGCTTTAAAGAGTCTAATAATTGACAATCATAAATATGGCAGGATACTCTAGATATCTATAAGAGTGAATCAATATATGAAATGCTTGATTGATCATAAAGAGAACTAATAATTCAGAAACATACAAAGAATAATTGAATAATTGTACACACTTGTTTGACCTCTCATTCATTTTATTATGCCCTGATCATATGCAATGTACTCTACATATGAAGACTTGTAGTGCACTACGATCACACCGTACAAGACTTAGCAGACACACCTGAGAAATGCTAAGTCAGACTACTCTCCTGGTCTGCAACAGGGAAATGGCTCTCTAGCCTAAACTAAACTCCTCCTCTAACCTGAGCCCACAGGTGGAGAGTCAAGCCACCTCTTGGCTTTTTCTATACTCTAGTGCCACCAAGGCTTCTGGTTGACGTTGGACACACTTTTCTATACTCTAGTGCCACCATGACTTCTGGTTTATGTTAGACACTGCAAACTATAATTTAAAAAGACTTCTACTAGGCTTCGTCCCTTGTGCCACCTGATAGCATGTTCCTACCCCTGGGTACTGGACGCTGCTTGGGTTAGGTCGTTTCACACCTAAGGTGCATGCCTCACATAGGGGTTCTACAGTGTCAGGGCCCTTAAATCTATAATTTCATTATTTCCTAGAAAACTCTTACTATGTTGAACCTTTTTCTTATTTATACTTGACTCTGGTATTTCTATGGCATCTCATCTATTTAATTGCAGTTCAAATCACAACATGAATATCATTCTAGACCTGATAGAGCAGTATACTCAAAAACATTGTAATTTACTGAGTAATCCATATACCATGCATGCAGGCAGATTGAAATTTCTTAAATAAACTAAACTCATATCAACTTGGCTCATATACACTGGAATTATACAATTGATCATCGTAACACACTAATAAGAGTTAATTACTTGATATATTAGAAATCGTCAGAAGCACTTGTAAATTGTCTGTAATTCCTCGAAAATCGAGCACATCAATCCAAATTCTAAGTTATGCATCACATAACTCAATTAAAAGTCAATTTACTTGACACAATAAGATTTAGTTGTAAAAACATGCGCATCAACCCTAATCTTGAGTTATGAATCACATAAATTAATTAAGAGTTAATTTCTTATCATGACAAGAATTATTAATAATATATGAGAACATTGATATCACAATACTTGATTCATTGAACACCCTATACTTAGGGTTTCATTTACCTCATTCACTTATCACATGGCTCTCATAAGGATTTCATGTGACATAAACATTCACTGAATAAAGACTACTATCAACAAAACATATAAAATCAATATATGTATGAAACCTTGAAACTGAGCTGAATTTGGGTTTCCATGCCATTCACTGGGATATCATTCATCAATAATAACATTGGATAAATAAAGTCTATCATGTCAAGAAAATCCCTTCAAATGGATTTCACGATATCTATCCGCAGATATCCAACTTTCCTCGCATCTAGGGTTTCACCCTCTTTACTGAGATATCAAACAAATATTATTTACTTTAAATGAATCAAGATAGTATCTGACACATATGTGCTATGAATTTAGATAAACAATCATTCATAACCAAGGGGATCTAGATAACCAAATTTCTCGATTTACTTATACATCAAATTTCAGTCATAGACAAATTCCCTATACTTCAGTTTATTCTTATAACCTATGCGAATACTTAGGGAATTCTCATTAGGATGCATACATTTCTAATATGATTTTATCATCTGAAATTCATCCAAAAAAATAAAGAATCTATTTCATATCATTTTGCAACAACTTAGAAAATAGACAATTCAGGGTTTGTAGTCGCATACTAAGTAATTAAAGATTATAGATTATTTAACCAATTTTCATGCAATATACTGTTTAAAGGAAGTTACCACTCACCTTAAGGTGTGAAAACACCTTAAAATGTATCCCATATCTGAAAATCTCAAATCCATATCAAATCCCTAGCAATTCACCCGATTCTTCTTCCTTTCAACTCGGAAACCCTAAAAATGAGGGATTATGAAGAAAGAGTGAGAAAAGGAAAATTTTTTGACACCATTTTGGATCAAAATAGAAGAGGGACGGAATCTTGACATGTGAGAGAAGATTCACCATTAAAGTCTATGCAAATAAGCTAAACTTACATGATTTCATCATTCCTCGGACCGCAAAACCCTAGGTCAACATCTCCATCAATTTCTCCTCTCAAACCCTAACTCTCCCTCTCTCTCTAGGATTTCATCTCTGGTTTGAATAAAAAATTATGAGAGATTATAGTGTGTTATCTTGACCATATAGAGCAATTGAGCTGCTTGGGTCAATTGCACTTTGACCCCTCACTAAATGTTTTCTTGTTTCAACAGATTTTATCTATCATAAAAAGGTTTATGTAATTGGTATATTTCAGAGAAAAAACTTCTCAAAAAATTATTATAATTTATAATTTTGTGTATAATTGAGTTAATAAGCTTAATTTAAAATTTTAGGTCATTCCAAGCTCCCATTAAATAATTAAAAATAGAATAGTGCACTGCTATCCAGAATTCTACAGAAATGTTAGTTGCTGTAATCTGTCTACTTATAAGGTCTAAACACATCCAAAAATTATGAAATTTTTACATGTTATTTATTATTCGGTTTTAGATCACCATTTAAAATTTCAGATCATTTGGAGTTACCAATAAATAACTAAAAATCAAACAATATACTACTAAACAACATTCCGTCAGCATGGTCGGTTGAAGTATATCTTGACCGAGAATGACTTTCAAAGAACATCCAAAAATTCTGAAATTTTTCACTGAAATGAAAAATTCCGTCATACATATTATATAAAAATTTAAATTAAATATAAGTTACATAGAAAATAGTATAAATTATTTACCGTACTACTATCTTGATCAAATTCCATACTCATGTACCATCAAAACCCTCATTTCAGCCAACTAGGGTTTATATTTCTCAAACCCTAATTTCTCAAATAATAGAACACTTAACATTCTTATTAGGTTTAAAACATCATAACTGAATTATCATCATTAATTAGATTTAAGAAATGATCAATCCAATTAAACATATAATCATCCAGGTAAACCCTAGTTTACCAATTAAGCTCAGATACGGTCATAACATGACATATACTTTGTTTCTAGTGGGTTCCCATGTGTTTTTAAAAAATAGACCAATTCCAGATATCATGAAGAATAAAGGAAAACTTAGCCCAAATGTGTTGGTCTATTTGAAATCTTAGACCGTATCGAGAAATGTGCATACATGTTAGCCCTTCCTCTATAATACAACATGATGCATAATGTTTTCCATGTGTCAAATCGGAAGTAGTATGTCAAGGACCCCAGTCATGTCCTCAATCATGAAATAATTGAATAGAAATATACTCTTGTATACCAGGAAGTTCTAATGAAGATACTTGACAATCACACGAAGGAGCTCAGAAATTTTTCACTAAGAAGATTGATATGGTTAAGGTGTTGTGGAAGCACTGTGACAGTGATGATGCTACCTGGGAGCTAATGTCAAATATGGATGAAATATTTCCTGACATCTTCAAGTTAGACTGAATTTTGGGGAAAACATCCTAACAAGGAGGGGAGGATGTGATAAAGTGAGTTTCTTTAACCTCGTTCAGTTACTATTTTAACATCAATTATGCTCACTCTTGAAGTCAATTCATTATTTGTTGACTACTTTATCATTAATGGTACTCAATTTGATAATGTAAAGCAAATGTGAATATTATGCACCTTGTGACATCAAAACCTAGATAATTAAAATTATTATTCAACTAATTTAATTAAGTGATGTAACTATATATTTTGGGCCCTAGAATTTATATAAAGATACACGACACCTATATGGGGTTGTGCTAAAAGTTTCATTCGCTTTGATGCTTCCCTTTAAATGATAAAAAAATAGAAGTAATTCCCTAGAAATAACTCGTTTTACCTAGGTGGACCCAATCCAGATCTGGGAATCGGAAGAGATGAATATTTGTGCATACAAAATTTTGAAAATAGGGTCATGTACTTCCAAAATCTTATCACAATATTTGTGCATTCAATTAACATCGACCATTGAATTTCAAAAAATGACCCCACTATAATTTGAAAATTAGGTCTCAAAATCTATTTTATTAAATCCACTGTATTTTTATGATTCCAAAAATGTACATAATGTATTATTGGACCAATAATTACTTCTTGATTTTACAAGTTATATTCATTTTTAACAAAAAGAAAAAAATAAAATGTGAAAAGACCAATTTGACCTTGAATGGAATGTGTTTATTAAGCATGTGTTATGGTGAAACTTTTATGTCTTACAACTGCTGTATTTGTGGTCAACTATAGGTTAAAATAGGCTAAAAGGTAGTTCTACCCTTCTCGGCTGACACTGGAAAAAAGAAAACTCAATGGACAAGATAGAACTTTCACCCCAAGGATTAATTTCCCTTTCTTCTCTTGCCATGGTTGCTCACGTTCTTCTACATCAAGCCTCATTCGACTGGGGGACCTGACTACATACTCTACATCCCAAAATAGACTATGACTACCCTCAATTTGGGTCTTAGAATCATCAAGGATAAGGATGAAGTACATGCCTCACTATAGAGTCAACCCTAAAGATGAACTAGTTGATCTACGACTAGGCAAGAGGGTTCAATCGATGTGTAGGAAACATCAGTCATAAGGTAAAGATCCCATAGATGCTTGGTAATTACAATGAAAGCCAGAATTACATACAACCAGAATAAAACCATGGCAAGGCACTAAGAACAAACCATAGTTGAGTAGACACAAAACTCAACGATGGCTATTTGGGAGTAGTTGTCATCATATAAAATAAGTAGATACTCTGTTAAGACCCCTTCAAGGGATTGAGTGTGTTAGTGGTGCCTTGGGACCCCCTAGGTTCTAATGTTGATGACCACTTATTAGTAGGAGCAGTGGAGTTTTGCGAGGTGAGAAAACCAATGAAAGACATGATGAAATAAGAATATGGAAAGAAAGAATAAAGGTGAGGATTATAGCCACAGAAGGAATTTGGCTATGGAGATGCAAGCATCATCAATGACCCTCTATTTGTCAAAAAATAAGACCATATCAATAGCGGTGGCTCTTGGTGAGGGAGGAGTAATTGAAGACTAAAAAGACACGGTGTGACTATAGGTATCATAGACCGCAAAATGTGATAGTAGGATTTAATGATATGGACTTCGTGTGATCTTAGCAACGAGAGGGTGGCTAGCAGTATTGGGGACTTTGTCTCTAGGGTTCTAGAGATACTGAGTTGGGGCTCAATGGTTTCAAGAAGGGAATACAAGTAGGATGGATAACAATCGTGATAAATGGAGAAGTGTAGAGGGAGAATAGTGAGGAGGACTCTCACATGTTGAGCTAATCTCGTGCAGATATAGAGAAGATGGAGGTGGGAGACGATGTCTCCCACCCGGTTGCTTGACCCGATACATGTATTATGATACGTTGAGTAACAACGACACCAGAAACTATGCATGCCATTTATATGAATTTGGAACTTAGGTAAAAAAAGAGTGTGACAGTTGATTAAAATTAGAAAAATTATACACACTAATATCTTATTTGCTAACTTGCTTTTAGGGGTGTATTTGATATCTGATTAAGACTAAATTGGAACATTTCCTAATTATGAAACGAGGAACACAAATTTGGACTTAGCTTTTCCCTTTGAGATCATTTTTGTTACATTTGTTCCCCTACACACTAATAACTTAAATGGAGTATTTAGATTAATCTAATAGCTAAATAGGGTGAAATCCTTTGAATTATCTCCAATTTCTCTCTCTAAGATCCTAGGGCTATAACATGCTATTTATTTATGGTCAAGACTATAGTTTATTATTATTTCTCACTAATTCCAATAATTCCATTAGTAGGTCTATTACAACCTAAGATTCCATGTCCATGGGATACAAATGAGGCAGTTACGATTATTAGATTCCAATAAAGTCTAATTTTATCTAAAATAAGGAATTTATGGGTACTAAGAGGCATCTGATTAAAAATAGTCAAGAAAAGTAAATAAGGGATATTAGATAACAACATAGTACAATAGGGGCCCATAAGAAAGGATGATCAACCTATATGCTTACAATTCAGTATGTTAGAAATATTCCACCCCTTAAAGAGGATTTTGTCCCCGAAATCAACTCATCTACAACATGACAAATTAATTACACTTCCTAACCAATATATAGGTTCATAAGTCACTTAATATAATGGACCATTGTATTCTATTCCATATGGTGTTTATTTCTAATCCCGAGGTAGAAAACTATACTACACCATTAGTACTCTCATAAGGATGTCAAACTAGGTGTGTTACAACAACAACTAGGATCATCTTGTCAGTGTCATTTCTATTATGGCGACTTACACTATTATGGTATTTTCCTCCTCTACTTATCATGGAAAATATCCTTTTTTATGTATGTGGCCACTAGGTTCTACTACATATTGTAATTTTCATCACATAATCATGAATAAGCAATCTTTGGAAATAGGTTTTCATTTAAATGACAACCTTTAAGTTGATGGAATAAGCTTGTTTAGTAATAACTACTGTCAACAAGTATCATCATGGGTCCTATGATTGTTAATAGTATCCTCTCCATCATTTTTATTAAATGTACAATGTATATACATAGTAGAGTATAAAATGCATACAAGTTCTCCTTTCATTTTAGGATAAGGGTTATCAATAGATATCATATATTTATAAATTTTATCAAATAAAAGTAACTAGATACTGTATATGTCCAAACCATTTTTTATTGTATGTTGGAAAGATTAGGCTAAAGGTATAAAAATAGTGTTTTTCTTTCAAATATGTTTTGTCTTTCACAATTGAGCATTATAGTGTATTGAATTTCTGACAAAGTGAGTTTCTTTAACTTTGTTTAATCACTATTTTCCCTCAATTATGTTCACTCTTGAACTTAGTTCATTATTTTTTTACTACTTGATCATTAATGGTACTCAATTTCATAATATGATTCCAACGTGAATATGACGCACCTTGTGGCGTCAAAACCTAGCAAATTAATGTTATTACTCAACTAATTTTATTGAGTGATGTAACTATATCTTTTGCCCCCTAACTTTTTATACAGATAGAGGATACCTATATGGACTAGTGTTCAAATTTTCATTTAATTTGATGCTTTCATTTATAAGATACAAAAAATAAAGTAAATCCCTAGAATTAACTCTTTTTACCAAATTTGTATCCATTTTCCGACCTAGGTGAACCCAGATCCAAATCCGGGCATTGGCAGACATGTGGCCCAAGGGAGTCATCTCCCCCACCCAAATTTTATGGTGAGATAGTGCACTAAGGTGCTAAATTTGAAAGCTTAAAATTTCTCTCCTCATAACTTGTCACAAAGTCAATGTTTGATCTTCAAATCCTATTTCTCCTTTGCTATCCCATGAATCCAAAATATCTCCATAACAATATCTACTTTGAAAATTCCTAAATCTCCTTAGATCTAGACAAGCCAATACCTTCACTCCATGCAACGTACCCCTCAGAATGCCAATTTAAGGATATCAGTAGCTCCACAAATCCTCCTTTAGCCCTAGTGATTCCTTCAATTTCTCACCATCAGCCTCTACGCTTGTCACCCAACCCCACATTTGCTCATCTGAACTGGTGCATCTAGCTCCCAGCAATGATCGCCCTTCCAATTACCTATATCGATACCATCACGACACTTTGATAGAACTCCCACCATCTTTGCAAGGAGTCATGGTTGGAGCTTTACCAAAAAAATCTCCTCCCCACATCACACCTATCTTGTCTATGATAACTTGTACAATCTCCATTCAACACCACCGCACAACCCTGAGGCTCCCGCACGACTCTAGGGAAACTCAAGAGGATTTTAAGACCATTATATCTCCCCTTCTCTTAGATTTGATCTAAAATTTTGATCTATCAACTTGGATCTATTACTCTAAAAGCAACCTAAAAAGGTACACTATATACTTCCTCCTCGAATAGAGTAGTGTTATTGATATTGCTTGTATGTACTTGTGTGATATACTGGGTTGTGTACTTGTTTGAGCTACCACCTTCCCTATTATGTAGTATTTTGAATTTCTATATTATATCTTACAAAAAATCTAAAACATAAATGATATTCCCCATTATGACTATTTGTGATAATGATGTTGATATTGAATACAAGCAACATGTCGGGGGGTGAAACTTGTACAAAATAGTGACTTCCTCCTTTGAATAGAGAAATGGAGATAAGTCACCTCCTCCATCTTGTTGGGGTGAATGAGGCATACATATACTTGTGAATATTAGCATAATTTGTAAACTTGTAATAAAATTCTTGTCAAAACAAATTTTTGAATCTCTTTTTATTTATTTTGAATGTAATTCCTTCCAAGTATATTAGCATGTTATTAAAATGTTCTAACTATTTATATTGTGTACCAATTCATTGCATTGATAGTGTCTTCATTTTCTTTATTTTAGGCCATACTAGGAACTGAAGATTATGCAATTGCTCATATTTTATCTCATTTATCATCCTTTGAAAATAAATATTTCTACATCACATGTAACTCTATATGTAGATGCGATGTAGTATCTATCTTGTAATATTCTTATCTTATTTAATTTGATTTCCAAGTTGCCTATGGGCCCAGATTTGATAAAATTTATGTTTCAATTTTAATATAGTAGAATGTTATTTCTTTTTGCGTATAATGTGTGTGTCATCTTCAAGCCACTCAGATAGGGGCACTCTAGTCCCCTTAATACTGCCTACCCAGACAATGTGATTGAGATTAGGGTAAGAACATTTCCATGACAATATGCAACCTATTGAATGAGTTATACCTGATTTAAGCATACATATTACATTAGACATCTTTGATTAAGATATAACTCAATCATTTTCTCTTTAATTATTAGGATCATATAGGAAAGATGCACATTTGTAAAATCCATCACCCATAATGTTTTCAATCTAGATTCTATTATAATGTTTTCCTTACCACTTACTTACTAGAAATTGAGGTATATGGCATTATTTTGAGATTTTAGGCATAGTTTGTCATTTTGGAACCTAGCCCAGTGCTTCCTTTGACTTGAGTTCATCCTCTAAAGATAAGTGAAATAATTTTTTTTTTAATTTTAATTTTATAAGTAACATTTGTGGTGATGTAGTTAGTATGGCTCATTCAATAATATTAGTTAGGCGGTCTCTACATTTGTTCGACTTTATTAGTAGGAGTTATCAAAGTTTTACTTTTTGCAACTGTTATAAATTTGATTTTCCTTAAGTTAAGCTAAACATTTGATGAATAAAGCATGCAAGACTCCACCCTCTTGAAAGAATTAAACTATAACTGACTGTAATCATCTACGAAGGTAACATGGATAGTTCAACTAGACTCTCTATATCCAAAACTTATTCCTCGTACTCACTACATTACACTTTGGCCTAGGGACTCAGGGATGATCATGCAAATCAGAGGGTTTCATCACTAAAAAGATTTTCTTACAACTAAAATTCCTTGGGGTGGTGACTTGGTTATAAAAACCATCAATAAAATATGAAAGTTCTTTTTGTAGATCTAATTTAATAATGAAAACAAGTTTAGCAACAAAATATTTGCAATGAAGATCCAAGATTGGCACAAAAATTGATATGAGAAGCAATCCATACACCCTCCATAACACAACACATATAATATTATACCATCATCACTTCATTCCAATAAAAGAATATATGTATTCTAACACCAAAGGGCATAAGAACATGATGAGTAGGCTTTCATATTACACACGGTCAACTTCTATCAAACCTTAACAAGGAAAAATGTCACCATTCCCCAACTAACTAATAATTATGATTTGCACCGCCTCATATCGAGACCTAAGGGGGTCTAAGATTATACACATTATAGGAAGATATTTAGGGTCTCCCCATCACTTGCTAGTTCACAACCAAGGTTCCATAACATTATAGGGTGAACTATATATATTCATCCCTCTGATCATATTGATTACTAACCAATTGAGTCACACTTGAGATGGGGATTGTTTCTAAAAATACCCATTAAAACTTATCACTTTCATCAACCAACCCTCATGTTTGAGGAGTAAAAATCCTAATGAGTATGGTATCAAACCCTAACATTAATGTCTTTGAGGCATAACTATGTTGTGTTTTCTATGTCAAAATAAAGTTATGTCTACTCATTACAGAACTAGTTAAGATTATCTATATGTAATAGAAAATCATCTCAATCATAAATCTTATGGGAGAACCCGTTACACTAAACAAGATTACTCAAAACATAAAACACAATCAATCACTAATTAATCACATACCCAAAAATATGGGTAAATTAAAACCAATTTCAGCATCATCACCCACTCATAAACATTTGCATAAGATCCCAAAATCTTTCTTATATCCATACTATGCCAAGATTTTGATACAAATTGATCTATCACCTTAGCCACAACATATATACATAGGAGAACAATATTCATATATGTCACACAAACAAGCATTAACATGCTAACACAATTCTGATTCATTTGAAACACCATATACAAACTTTTCCTGCCCGGAACTGAGAGTACAAGGATGACTCTGGGACACACTAGACATCTAATCAACTTTCTCAAGGATTCATTACTATAGCCTCTCTTTTCTGCCCCATGTTTGTTTTCGTCACTTCCAATTACCTAAAAAAATGTGGCGAACCACAAGGGTGAGACCCATGTCCCCGCAAGAGATATAACCTCCAGCAACGTTTATTGATTACACCATTTTTAAGTAATTAAACAGTTAAGAAATTTAATCAGATATAACAAATAAGATCTGCAGTATTGATGATTAACAAAATACATAAAGGAGAAGATAATAACTATCATCATTAAGCTAACTATCATCATTTTCCTTATTAACCATATAAGAGATTCAATAGCATATGCATAACTAGCATAAGCAAGTCTAGTAGCATATTATCTCTATTAAGATGAATAAGTCTAGCATCATAAGCATATCTAACAACATTAGCATGTATAACAGTTTGAACAGATCAATATCATAAGAAGAGCTATCAACATAAGCACGAGTATTTGCATAAGCATGATTAGCAGTATATGCTTTCTAATGATATATGCATGACTAGCATGCTAAACATAACTAACAACATGATATAGCTAGCATCCTAATTATAATTAGCAGTACTAGTATAGATATCAACATAAGCATGACTAATGTATGTATACATTTACAATCTTATACATATCCACAACATAAGTATAATTACTATCTCTTAATTGCACTAAGCATCATCTTTATGTAAAGAGAACAAATAAGGGTTATCATCCAATGTGAAGCGTCGTGTATAACCCTAAACAGATATGCTATACGGCTATATTACATCTTTTATTATGCTCTGAGGAATTTGAGGATACCACTCAAAATCCAACTGACCACTGCTAAGTCAAAATCATTGCCATACAAGATCTAGGAAGAGTCAGACTCCTAAGATCTTCTCCGCCCCCGGTCAGTACGGGTTCGCCACAGCGACACATAAGGTCAAGCTGCTAACAACCTAGTCCATCCTTGGTATAGGTCACGACACTAGTAAAAAGAGGTGGGTACACATACCCTACCATCCGAGGTACAACCATAGTTGTCCTCCAATCTTGACACATATATAATCACCGAGACACGACCGTAGCTGTTGTCAATCACATCAGACGTATGAGGTATGACCATAGCCAACCTCCACAATCTGCATTGTGGATGACAAGGATATATCCTCAACTTACCACCCCCACATACTCAATAGTATACGCTTTGAGTTTCCCTTAGGAATACTCATTTCATCATCTGGCAAATTCTGACACTCAGATGGATCTGTGGCACATGACGCTACATGAGTAGAGTTTCACTTGATTAGTTATGCCAATTGGGTGAATTAAGGCTGCATCAAACAAGTGGACATACAAACCCTAATTCACTTCTAGAAAGCATATAAATACCACAAATTTGAAAAGATATAAAACGTGTGAAACATAATTTCTCATCTCATCATCACATGGTACTGTTCACTTTCCATTCATGAGACCACACTAGTCATCATACTATCACAAGATAATAATCTTTTTCACAATATCACAAGGTATCAACCCTTATCAACATAAGAGGATTACACCTCATTCAGGGAACAACCATGCCCAAAGGTCATTAAGACCATCATACTATCACATGATATAAATCCTTTTCACAATATCACAGGGTATTAACCCTTACCAACACAAGAAGATTACACCTCATTCAGGGCTCAACCATGCCCAAAGATCATTAAGACCATCATATTATTCCCTGCAAGATCATCATTATCTTTTCATGCCTTATAACAAGGCTCAACAACACCAATTATATATAATACACTAGATCAGCACAATATTGCATTAACGAACTAGGTTATATTCATAAACAATCATAGCAGGGTTATATTTACATTAAGAACATTCCTTTATTACATCAACATGCAAGGAATCTAGATATGATTAACTCTCATCATATTCATAATGCACATGTTTAGCATAAGAAAATATCAACCATGTGTCTATGATAACCACCAATTAACATACCAAGGTTATGATCATGTTAAAGAGGTTATTCCACCATCATTCCATCATATAAGAATGTTAAACATGAATACTCATCTTTATCTATTTGCATTAGAGTTAGGTTCAACATGATAAATTATATCACTGTTACTAAATAGCACTCATACCCAAACCCTAACTCACACCATCCCCATTGGATCATGGATGCATAAGGTAAAGCATCACCATCACATTCCATACCATTCTCAAGTATGAACCCACACATAAATCAAGGTATAACGATTGGGTTATAGAATTCTAGGTTGACAACAACAGTAACAGAGTACTTCATGATTGCATTATTCATTCAAGGACTATTTATACCCAATTACCATCATTTTGTTATATTAAAGCTAGGTATAACAATCTATACCTCATTAGGGTTACATATAAACACAATATGGTTATCATCCCTTCTATTCATATGAGTGAATAGGTAAGAATACCTTATTAAGGGTAACTCTCCATTTGTTCCATCATCATTCAACTTGTATCACCATGCAACAATGTCACCCAGAACCATTAGATGTTTAAAAGGTAAGACCTTTGGTTGTTTACATAAGTAAACACCTTAGATAAACCACCTATGAAGTCCTTGATTTGTGCTCTAGAAAGAGTCACCATGTAACCATATACATCCCTTGATTAACAACACAAAAAGTTCCATTGAGAGTAGGCTAAAACCCACAATCGACTGTTCAGTTAAAACAAGCCATCCATGGTCAACAAGTAAGCTCCTTAAGTTGATCATATAAAGAAAACCATCTAAATACCATTATTAGGACCAAAACATTACATTATCCATTATTCCACTTTATTGGAGGAATAAACATTAGATCTTGACCATTGGGTCAAGTTCATATATTAAAACAATCAATTGCAGTATAGGTTTGACCATTGCATCAAGTGACCCAAGAAACCAATGGTCTAAGGCTTAATTGATGCTAAAACTATATGATTAACTAACCATAGATTGTAGAGACCTGATCCACCATCATTAGTGATCGTTAAATCATTATAGGTTGTTAGATCAACACTATATTCATTAATTAACATCAAATATTAAGCTGATGTCATCATTGATTGATAACATCAGTAGGGTACTTAATGGTTGATCATTACACTTCTAATTGGATCCCTAACCTAAGGGGGTAACTGTGATGATCCTGATTTTTTTGGAGTTTCATATATAATACAATATTCGAGGACGTACATGTGACAAAATGTTAAATGATTATTTTGAGGTGTTATGTGGTCAAATTATGGAAGTAAAACCCATTAAGATGGATTCGAGGATTCATGGAATTGAACACATGGTTTGTACAATTGGTTATGAGGTTATTTAAAGAATTAAGTTAGATGACGAAATCTCATAATTATGGTTCAAACATGGATATGTGAGGGTTCATGTGATGAGGAACACATAGTTCAAATTCCAACCAAACAGGAGCTTCCTACTAGGTGATATAACTATTTGAGTTATGCAATATTTTGATTCAATGAATATCATGGGATTATAGTCTAATAACACTTGAACAAAGTCAAAGATGGCATGCTACATATGTGTTATGCAACACATTCAGTTGTAAGGTGCCTATCATACCCCAATCCTAGCCAGCTGCACGTATGCAGTGGTTGGTACTTCATCACCTAGATCCAAATCTTATGGGGAGAAGACAGATTCCTATCCACACACACATCCTCCTTACTGGACTTAAGATGAAGAACCCTTCATTTCTGAACCTACCTCCCCAAAACTAAAGGATCTTCCCAACATCCCTTATCTCGTGGCCAACACAGAAGTGGGGAGAGAGATCCACCCATCTCTATTTTGCATCTCTCCACTACTGCGAGAAGAAGGGAGGAGCAGGAAGTGAGGAGGCAGATCGACCCCCATATCCGACCCCCTGCATAGCCGTGAAAACCAACCAGAGTACCACAATGAACCAGCAGCACCTCCATCCATGGAGCCAGGTAGATCCTAAGTTCTGCTCAACAAGCCAGACACCACCGTGACCTCTTCATCTACTGTAACAGAGTTGGATCAAGAGGGGCTCTAGCGAGCCTGAGCTCCAGTGTCCACTGAGGTCGGGGTGATGCTCATCGGTGGTGGCAAATCCGTTATGATGAGAATGTGAGTAAGAAAGGGGTGAGGCCAAGCCTCACGACGGCAGCGTGGGATCACAACAACGCAACGTCTAGCATGGTCGCCAGAGAGGAGAAGGAGCTCTGGTCTGTTGATTGGTCACCGGCACGGATCCCTGGAGGCAGCGCTCCCCTTCAGCTTGGAGGCATCGTTTCAGGTCGAGCGAGAGGAGCCGATGTGGCTCGCAGAGCATAGCAACGTGAGCGGCAACCTTGCCGTAGGGGAGACCACTGTGACATAGCTAGCAGACCGAGAAGGAGGACAAAGGAGCCGATCCCTCGTTGGAGCTCTGCTCCACGGCGGCGGCGTTGGGTGGAATCTCACGCCAGCGAGCCAGTGCCGAGATCATGAGGAATCACGAGAGACGGTGAGGGCCTTGGCCCTGAGCTCGAGAAGCTGGAAAGGAGAAGGACGAGCCCGCAACGACCGAGTTCCTGACAGTGAAGAGTCGTGGCCATGGCGGCGACTCCTACCCAGAAGAATAGATCCTTGAGGAGGACCGTGTGGCGGCACCCATGTCACGCAAACGCGTCGGGCGAGATCACAAGAAGGAGAGCGGGGCAGTTTAGTTGGACCAGCCACAAATCAGACAATCAAAGCGTGAGCCAGCCTAAATTCCACCTGAACCAGTCAATTTACTCTCTGGACTGACTACTCACTTGAGTCCAGCAGCAATGAGCAAGTCGCCCCTCCTCAGGGCCACATGGCGGGTCCTGAGTGGCTGCAAAAGGTAAATACCCTCAAAAAGTCTGAGAACTATCCAGATCTTGTATAAATCATAGAAAATAGCTCGTTTGTCAGAAAAATGCAAATAAGGTACTAAAATTCTCAGAAAAATTAGTAGAACAATATGAAACCATAATATCAGGCTTTTGATGGTTAAATATCTACAATATCATGTAAGATTTGTAATGCTCGTTTTATAGATAATAAATATCAAATGATGATATTAAATTATGGAAAAATGTTAGTAAGTCCATAACCTTGTTTATAATGCACCTGATGTTAGTTATGGTCATGTTATGACATGAAGTCATGTAATTTGCTTAATATGACTAATTAGGGCTAATAACCCTATATAAACTGTAATTAATGCATATGTGCTCGATAAATGATGAAACTTATAGAATACCCTCATATCTGTAACTGGAATATAATATATAAATATGAGATCAGTTATATGCATAGAATTCATGTTATATGAAGATGACCCTTAATACATGAGTTGTAACCCTAACTGGAATAATGTATATAAACTAGGGTTATGATGTGCACAAAAAGGATATGAAACCTAATATTCAGATAATGGATCATAATCTGGAAAATGACATCAGTAAGTTAAATATAAGACAATAATGCAAGTAAACGTTGGAATATCCTAATGAGATAATATAAACCCTAATGAACATGACTAGGGTTAAGATGATGAGAATCTGATGATAGTATGTGGTCTTGTCTTAATCAGGTGATGACCAGACTTCTAGATGATCAAGGATAAGTTAGAAATCTCTGAACTCAGGTACGTGGGTTTTATTTAAGTATATGACTATGGTTTTCTTGCTTGCAATCATGATATGTATGTATGCTCTCTTCTATTTGCAAATATTGGATGTAGTAGCACTATATAGTACTTGATGTTTTATCACTTGTAAACATAAATGATAAGTAGATGCTTTGTAGTTATTTAAGGTGTTCATTATCCCCCTTACGAGGGAATGGATTAATGTTGGCTAGTACACCTCCCTAGAGCACAAGGTGTACAGGGAGTTTCCCTAGAGTACTTGGTACACGGGGATGGGCCCAATATTTATGTTTTGGTACTAGTCCACCTTAATAATGCAATTCATCTAGGAAAATGACTTAAATTGGCGTATTTCTCTTAATAAGGAAGTGTTTTCTATGATTTTCTTTCCTTCTGCAAATCTTTTTCAAAATTATGAAAGCCATAAATATATGTATCTTTCTGCCCATGTAAGCTATGAATTTGTCCATCTAGCACCTTTCTTCATCAAATGAGAAAACCCTAAGCATAAGGAGCAAGAAAGGTAGGGTTTTAGAGCTTTAGAGCAATTTCTACCATCGAACAGAAAGGTTATGACCTGGAGAAATGTAGGAGGAAGGATAAAAAAGAAATAGATGGAGGAAATTTTTACACTTTTAGGTCAAGATCACTAGAAGGAAGCTTTTTCAACCCTAAAATGAAGTCAATTTCAACCTTAGAGCCTTTCTCCAAGAAGATCCCTACTTTATTCTTCCTTGGGTAGAAAAATTCACATCTGAATAGAGGGATAAATAGGTTGGGAAAAGGAGGGAGGTGGTGAAGAGAAAATGGCTCATTTTGATGCTTGGGGATAAGTATATGACACTTTAAGATAAAGAAAACAAAAAAGTTGAAGTTCTAGTATCTATCCAAGTGTCCATGGCCTTAATTTATTAAGAATATACAAGCACACACACAAGAAGCTCCCCAAACATGTGTATAGACCTTCTTAGCCTTCCTTTGTCGAATTTCTTAGCCAATCAAATAATTCATTAGTTGATAGCTACTAAAGGTAGCTCATCCGTGAAGGGGAGAACCCTAAAATACCCTTGGAGAAAACACCTTGAAACCGAGATTTAAATAGGCACCCCATGGATCAAAAAGATCAAGAATGATGATATAATATCCAAGGAACATAATGCAAGTGATAAATTGCAAAGAAAACCTCTCAATTGGGTAAATTGTAGAAAAGTCCAAAATGTGCATAAAATTGCATAACTTGCTCAAACAGTGTCCAAATTGGACCAAATTTGAAACTTAAGTTTGTATTATTATTTAAAAGCATATAAAAATGTTATATTAGGGTTATAAATATTCAGTTATGATAATTAAGCTTGTTCAACTCATTAAGCAAGTTTAGGGGCCTTACAACTATAAACCCCTAACATGGATTTTGCCCCCAAAATCCAAGGTAAATAAAGATGGGTACTTCCTCTGTACCTCATCTTATTACCTTCACATGTTTACTTGCATATCATGGTGATGTCACATTATTCATACATATCTCATCTTGGGTCAACACAAAACCCCCCACATAAGAAGACATTTGCAAATATGGGACATAGAAACTTGTTGTGACACTAGTACAAATCTAGTAGTAACTTTCAACTTTGGGACTCGATTGTCATCTTGAACTATTATATATGTTGTATCATACATCACTCAGAGTCCACACTCACTGGATCTTACCAAACATAAAACATCAGGTATCTATTATCATATGCAACTTTACAAGGTTTCATCTCTATGCTCCTTTAATGGTTGTTGTAATCAACAACTCAATCAACCATGTAGGCACTCCCTAGTTTTTAAGAAATTATGAGGAATATGTTTTTAGAGGATTCTCCAATCATATCAATGGTGGACTGACCATCTATTTGGTTGAAGACTCATACACTTGTATATAACTGTTAACAAATATAACTTCCTGATTGACCTTGTTAGGGGTGGAGCAATGACATTGTCTTCATCTTATCAGGACTCACATAACATACTTAACAGAGGTATCATAACTCTTAAAGGATACCCTAGTCAACCCCCAACTCACTCTTATTCAACTTGTCTCATAGCTATTGCTACTTCGGCAACCCTATGGTTTTTGAAGAAAAAGTGATCATATTTTTGACCATATTTGAAATAGTTTGACATGTCATCATTCAAAGCTTGATATAACCGGTATGACATGTCTGGAACACTCTATTCCTCATATTCATAAATTCTATTTGTACATTGGTTAGTCTATAGGACATAACTCTAAACTAATCATGGTCATGTGAATTATATCATCCAATCTAAATCTTATGCATTGATATTTGATCATAGGTTTATCTTAAAGGAACATGGTATCACATATCTATTGACCAATAAACCTTCTATCCTTGATAGTGGTCTTGTCCAGCTATCACTAAACCATACACAACATTATAGAATCACTTTTTTTTCCTTCCTAACAACATTTAAAGGGTCATCATCAACTCTCTCTCTCTCTCTCTAAGGGAGAGGAATACTTGTAATGTTCATTTAATAAACATCTCCAACCTTCACATACTTCCCATACTATTGACACATCTTGGATACTAGGATTCATTACCTTGGTATCCACCTCATGTGCTATAAGGAACTCACATCCTTATATCATCTACTTTTACCAACATAACAAATATCAAGACATATAAGAGGAGTCTTCTTAATTATTGGAAGGCTCAAAAGCAAACTCATCACAAACTTTATGATCTTGGAACCATAGTCCAAGCAACCTTATTCTATAATAAGTGATCCACCTTCATGTTTTCTGTGGATCCACATGTACCAAGTGGCAATGATCCACTTGAAAGTTGTGCCCTAGAAAGGAAAGACACAAAGGGAAACATACTTTCCATACCATTGTAGTATTTTTCAAGGGTCACTAGCAAAAAGGTAACCAATTTTATTTTCATTATGCAAGTTACAACTTCTTATGTATCATTTTACCTTTTTCATTTTGGGTTCCTTGCCATTAGGATAGGATTCATCATGATTAACATATATCATTACTCCTTCCTTGACGACTATTTATCACACTTATGTTCTCTTATTTTATTACATTTTTCAACCACTTATCAACAAGTAAATCATCATATTCTTCATTTTCTTCATTAAACATGGATGATCTCTTAATTTATTTCACACGCCATGCTGATTTTTCATTAACACTTTCTTACACACATACGTTGGTCTGAGATTAACTCAGGTTCCACCTTATTTCTTTGTCATTGTTCTCATTTATCTTCTCATTTTATACTTATCATTGGAGTTATCTCCATCTTATGTGGATTTCATACCTGGAATCACTTTATAAGCATAGACTTATCTGTCTTTTACTTTATTATCTTCATGAATCACTTCTTCAAGAACTCCTCTTTTTCTTATTTGTATTCAGATTTAGATACCATGGTGTTTTATCTTTCTCTTATAATTACCAAACATTCACATTTTGATAGATAATGATGCAATTCTCATATTCTTTAAGGTAGGATTGAGATATTCACACCATGATTTCTTATTCGTTATACTCTTTAGATTGTCTCAAAATGACTACTTGATCAGAGTAATCAGAAAGATAACAATCTACGAGTTCCATACTTACCTTTCTTCAATAATTGAATACCTGGCCAGGGCACCCAAATACTGAGATTAGGTAGTATGCACCATATTTTTATGTCATATTCCTAACTTAGACATCATCCTAGTCCTAAGTCCTAGTGTCCCTGTAGACTCAGTGAACCTAAAGCTCTGATACCAACATGTGAGAACCCGTTACACTAAATGAGATTACTCAAAACATAAAACACAATCAATCACTAATTAATCACATACCCAAAAATATGGGTAAATTAAAATCCATTTCAGCGTCAGCACCCACTCATAAACATTTGCATAAGATCCCAAAATCTTTCTTATATCCATATTATGCCAAGAATTTGATACAAATTGATCTATCGCCTTAGCCACAACATATATACACAGGAGAACAATATTCATATATGTCACACAAATAAGCATTAACATGCTAACAAAATTCCGGTTCATTTGAAACACCATATAAAAACTTTTCCTTCCCGGACTTGAGAGTACAGGGATGACTCTAGGACACACTAGATATCTAATCAACTTTCTCAAGGATTCATTACTATAGATCCTCTTTGCTGCCCCATGTTTGTTTTTGTCACTTACAATTACCTAAAAAATGTGGCGAACCATAGGGTGAGACCCATGTCCCAACAAGAGATATAACCTCCAACAACATTTATTGATTACAACATTTTTAAGTAATTAAACAGTTAAGAAATTTAATCAGATATAACAAATAAGCTCTGCAGTACTGATGATTAACAAAATACATAAAGGAGCATATAATAACTATCATCATTTTCCTTATTAACCATATAAGAGATTCAATAGCATATGCATAACTAGCATAAGCAAGTCTAGTAGCATATTATCTCTATTAACATGAATAAGTCTAGCATCCTAAGCATATCTAACAACATTAGCATGTCTAATAGTTTGAACAGATCAATATCATAATCAGAGCTATCAACATAAGCATGAGTATTTGCATAAGCATGATTAGCAGTATATGCATTTCTAATTATAGAGGCATGGCTAGCATGCTAAACATAACTAACAACATGATATAGCTAGCATCCTAATTATAATCAGCAATAGCTATATACATATCAACATAAGCATGACTATTGTATGTACACATTTACAATCTTATGCATATCCACAACATAAGTATAATTACTATCTCTTAATTGCACTAAGCATCATATTTATGTAAAGAGAACAAACAAGGGTTATCATCCAATGTGAAGCATCGTGTATAACCCTAAACAGATATGCTATACATCTATATTACATCTTTTATTATGCACTGAGGAATTTTAGGATACCACTCAAAATTCAACTGACCACTGCTAAGTCAAAATCAGTGCCATACAAGATCTTGGAGGAGACGAACTCCTTAGATATTCTCCACCCTCGGTCAGTACGGGTCTGCCACAACGACACATAAGGTAAAGCTGCTAATAGCCTAGTCCGTCCTTGGTACAAGTCATGACACTAGTGAAAGAAGGTGGGTACGCATACCCCTACCATCCGAGGTACAACCACAATTGTCCTCCAATCTTATCACATATATAATCACTGAGACACGACCGTAGCCGTTCTCAATCACATCAGATGTATGAGGCATGACCATAGCCAACCTCCACAATATGCATTGTGGATGACAAGGATATATCCTCAACTTGCCACACCAACATACTCAAAAATATGCACTCTGAGTTACCCTTAGGAATACTCGTTTCACCATCTGGCAAATTCTGACACTCAGATGGATCTATGGCACAGGGCACTACATGATTTGAGTTTTACTTGATTAGTTATGCCAATTGGCTGAATTAAGGCTGCATCAAATAAGAGGACATACAAACCCTAATTCACTTCTAGCAAGCATATAAATACCACAACTTTGAAAAGATATAAAATGAGTGAAACATAATTTCTCATCTCATCATCACATGGTACTATTCACTTTCCATTCATGAGACCACATTACTCATCATACTATCACAAGATAATAATCTTTTTCACAATATCACAGGGTATCAACCCTTATCAACATAAGAGGATTACACCTCATTCAGGGCTCAACCATGCCCAAAGGCCATTAAGACCATCATACTATCACATGATATAAATCCTTTTCACAATATCACAGGGTAATAACCCTTATAAACACAAGAGGATTACACCTCATTCAGGGCTCAACCATGCCTAAAGGTCATTAAGACCATCATATTATTCCTTGAAAGATCATCATTATCTTTGCATGCCTTATAACAAGGCTCAACAACATCACTTATATATAATACACCAGATTAGCACAATATTGCATTAATGGACTAGGTTATATTCATAAACAATCATAGTAGGGTTATATTAACATTAAAAACATTCCTTTATTACATCAACATGCAAGAAATCTAGATATGATTAACTCTCATCATATTCATAATGCACGTGTTTAGCATAAGAAAGTATCAACCATGTGGCTATGATAACCACCAATTAACATACTGGTGCGTCCCCGCTAGTGGTTCTTTTACACCCCACGAGGTTGGAGCGCACGGGATATGGGATCTTATGCTTTTGAAATTTGTAAGACCTACACTAACTACCTACATCTACTAAGACACTACGCCCGCAAGAGCACGGGGTCGTGTCGTAGTATAGGTGAGGCGGCAAGTACAAGGTCGATCCACGGAGATAGAGGGGGCACTAGAGTTAGACGGTGCGAGCTACATTCCTTTTGCGGAGCTTAGGGTTTTAAGGATTTTTAAAAGGTTTTGGTAGTTGATTAAGCTAATTGGACAAGTAAGAAAAGCAAGATGGAACCTAAGTTATGGACGAGCAAGAAAATTAGTAAACTAAGTTAACAAACTAACTAAGCAAGAGCAAGGAGCCTAAGTTAACACTAAATGGCAAAACTAAGCAATTAACTAGATCAAGCAAAAGCGACTAAACTAGACTCGCATGAACAAGCAAACTAAGCAATTAGGGTTTTAAGCAAGGTGATTAAGGTGGGTGGGATGTTTGGAGAATGTAACTTTGATATTAGTTGGGGAAAGATCATTAAACATGCATGGTTCTCATTTCATATCTAGATTACCAAACCAAATAATAAGGTCAATGCCATTAGAACATACCCTATACTACTAGTAGAAGACTAGGGTTAGGTGTAATTCTAATGAGATTAGACAAATCTAGGTTTCTAGGGTAAGTGATAGTGAGTAATTAAGGGTTGAGGGTTGAGGGTAGATATGGGAGTAGAGATGAGGGTATTTAGCCTCATTCCACTAGCCACTCTAGCCTTTAGAAGACCCTAGACAATTTACATCAATCTCACTTACACTAGCTACTTAGATCTCACACTCATTTGTAGGAGGAGGGATGTATATGTAGGAACAAAGGGGGCTAGCTAGGGATCCACTAATTGGACCTAGGAGCCATTCCTAAGATTTCCACATACACCCCAACTCCTCCTAGAAACTAAGTGTCATCAAAAACCTCAAAACAAGCAATTCATACAAGAAGCACAAACCACATGCAATAAGATAGGAAAAGAGATAGAAGCAAGAAGCAATCATCATAGATATGAATCAATTTCATTACAAGAAATTATCCCCCAACATGGTATCAAAGTTACATTTAAATCCCAAACAGCCCACCACAAGGGGCTTAGCTAGACATGATCAAGAAAACAAGAAAAGAAAGGGGTAGAAGAAGTAGGGACTCCATGAAGCTTGATGTAGAAGCCTCCTTCTTCACCTCCAAGCTTGTTGTAGACATCCTCCCTCCTCCAAGGGTGCAGGGGTTGATAACACCCAAATTAGTGCATATTTTCTATGCATTTTATCTATAGTTTTGTGCCACTTTAGTCTTAATATGCACTCTTTTGTTCATGTTTTATGCGTTTTGTCTCGCATTAGATAAAAGTAGTAAAAATAGCCAATAATGTAGCTAATTAGCTAATTTTTGACTTACAGGCACCGAAACTAGTCAATTTTGGGACTCTCAAGTACCGAACATGAAAAGAAAAGAATTTCATCAGCTGCCCAATATGGCCTGGACGATACAACTGCCCGATAGGGCCTAAACGATACGGCTGCCTGATATGGCCTGGCCGATACAGCTGCCCGATATGGTCTGGCCGATACGGCTGCCTGATATGGCCTGCGTGATACGGCCTGCCTGATACAGCTGCCTGACACTCCCCCTGCCCGATATGGTTTTCGGGAGACAGTCATATTGGCCCACCTGATGCCTCAAGATCGAAGCCACGGATGAAGGACACATGGACCAATAAAAGCTATAACTCCCATCAACTCGCTGCCTATAAATAGCAGCTGCCAACCTACAGAGCAAAATAAGAGCCGGAGGGAGGACCCTGCAAGAGCTAGTGCCTAGACCAAGGAGCTAGTGTGTCGAGTTCCCCAAAAGTCTACTGCCTGATACAGTCTGCCCGATACGGTTGCCCGATATGGTCTGCCCGATACAGTCTGCCCGATACGGTCTAGAGAGAGAGCCGAGGAGTCCAGAGGGACGAAGAGAAGACCCAAGGGGCGAGATCCGTCTTGCACAAAGGCCGAGGAGTGAGAGCCACCTCTCATCTATGGGCTATATCTCTTTCCTCTTCTCTTTCATTCTATTGCATTCCTTTGTTTCTTGTATAAATGATGTTTATCTATCTCTGTTCGGTGACAGCTATGCTTGTCTATGGCTAGTTAGCTCCTTCTTGGCTATGTAGTCTGATCTAGGCATGTTTATATACTTTTACCTTAAGCAAGTAGATTCATATCAGATCTATTATGTTGCATGTTCTATTTTCTCTTTCCAAGTTATGATTGCTAGTTTGATTGATCTCTTACTCGCTTGAACTGCTATTTCTGCCTGTATCGAGAGATCCGTTGTAGGAATAGCTAAGAGATGATAGTTTGGATCTGAACCTGAGAGGGGGAAGATCCAAGGTATTCTGTTCCTAACACACCGGAATATCCTAAGACCCGAGAGGGAACTTAGTGTATTTCAAGGTGTTGATATGTCATTCCTCGAGAGAGGGTCATTGACATATTGTTGATGGTTTTAGTCACGCATCATGAGAGCGAGTGGGATGACCCCACAAGACAGATGCCACCGTACATACTAGATGCTTGCTTGGGTGTTCAAGGGTTGTCTATGCCCGTGAATGAGTGCATAGACTGCCCCGTTTGTGGTTACATAGCCAAGAACTCTCTTTCTCTGTTTAGTAGAATCACGAGCTCTATTTTGTTTTCTTTGTTGTGTTTTACATCGTGACAACCCGCTAGACTAGTTCTAGCACTTACTTTTATCGACTATCGTCTTGGCTTATCTGACTAAAGAACGAGATCTGTGGCGTCCTAAACGTCACCACGTCCCTGTGTTCGACCCCGTATATCTACTTCGACCCCATAATAAAGTTGCAGAGGCCTAGAAGGTTTTGGGTTATAAATTTAAAGCTGATTCCTTCCTTTATCCCGCGTTCATTTCGGACGCGTGAAAAAGGCCGATCAACTTTGATAACACCCAAATTAGTGCATATTTTCTATGCATTTTATCTATAGATTTGTGCCATTTTAGTCTTAATATGCACTCTTTTGTTCATGTTTTATGCTTTTTGTCTCGCATTAGATAAAAGTAGTAAAAATAGCCAATAATGTAGCTAATTAGCCAATTTTTGACTTACAGCCACCGAAACTAGCCAATTTTGGGACTCTCAAGTACCGAACATGAAAAGACAAGAATTCCATCAGCTGCTCGATATGGCCTGGCCGATACAGCTACCCGATAGGGCCTGGCCGATACAACTGCCCGATACGGCCTGGACGATACATCTGCCCGATATGGTCTAGTCGATACGGCTGCCCGATATGTCCTGCCCGATACAGCTGCCTGACACTCCCCCTGCCCGATACGGTCTTCGGGAGACAGTCATATTGGCCCACCTGATGCCTCAATATCGAAGCCACAGATGAAGGACACGTGGACCAATAAAAGCTACAACTCCCATCAACTCGCTGCCTATAAATAGCAGCTGCCAACCTACAGAGCAAAAGAAGAGCCGGAGGGAGGACCCTATAAGAGCTAGTACCTAGACCAAGGAGCTAGTGTGTCAAGTTCCCCAAAAGTCTACAGCCTGATACGGTCTGCCCGATACGGTCGCCCAATACGGTCTAGAGAGAGAGAGACGAGGAGTGCAGAGGGATGAAGAGAAGACCCAAGGGGCAAGATCCATCCTGCAAAGAGGCCGAGGAGCGAGAGCCACCTCTCCTCTATGGGCTATATCTCTTTCCTCTTCTCTTTCATTCTACTGCATTCCTTTGTTTCTTGTACAAACGATGTTTATCTATCTTTGTTCGGTGCCAGCTATGCTTGTCTATGGCTAGTTAGCTCCTTCTTGGCTATGTAGTCTGATCTGGGCATGTTTATATACTTTTTCCTTAAGCAAGTAGATTCATATCAGATCTAGTATGTTGCATGTTCTATTTTCTCTTTCCAAGTTATGATTGCTAGTTTGGTTGATCTCTTACTCGCTTGAACTACTGTTTCTGCCTGTATTGAGAGATCCGTTGTAGGAATAGCTAAGAGACGATAGTTTGGATCTGAACCTGAGAGGGGGAAGATCCGAGGTATTCTGTTCCTAACACCCCAGAACATCCTAAGACTCGAGAGGGAACTTAGTGTATTTCGAGGTGTTGATATGTCATTCCTCGAGAGAGGGTCATTGACATATTGTTGATGGTTTTAGTCACGCATCGCGAGAGCGAGTGGGACGACCCCACAAGACAGATGCCACCGTGCATACTAGATGCTTGCTTGGGTGTTCAAGGGTTGGCTACGCCCGAGGATGAGTGCATAGACTGCCCCATTTGTGGTTACATAGCCAGGAACTCTCTTTCTCTGTTTAGTAGAATCACGAGCTCTGTTTTGTTTTGTTTTGTTTTCTTTGTTTTGTTTTATATCATGACAACCCGCTAGACTAGTCCTAGCACTTACTTTTATCAACTATCGTCTTGGCTTATCTGATTAAAGAACGAGATCTATGGTGTCGTAAACGTCACCACGTCCCTGTGTTTGACCCCGTATATCTACTTCGACCCCATAATAAAGTTGCGGGGGCCTAGAAGTTTTTGGGTTATAAATTTAAAGCTGATTCCTTCCTTTATCCCGCGTTCATTTCGGACGCGTGAAAAAGGCCGATCAACTTTTGGCGCCATTTCCGGGGACGTGGTTTTCCACGTTTACACGCCTAGTAGATTTTTGTTCTGTCACTATAAGCATGTATATACATGCATAGTTTTCCTCTTGCTTTACACATACTTGTTCATATATACTAGATCACTTTTCTTTTTCCCATACCTTCTTTTCAGCCATGGACCTTGCTTCCGCAAGACAAGTCATCTTGTCCACCTGTCCTTCTGAGTTTTTCCGCAGTTCCGACTGCTGGCAAATAATTGAAGGTCGTGCTCTGCAACTAGTCGAGTTATACTCACCTCCACCGTCGTCATATGTTGAAATTCCAACAAAGGAGACTGCCAGTCAACCATCGACCCCCATTCTATCATGGGATCAAGAATTGATTAAGGCAGTGGAGTTGGCTAGGGAAAGTATTCAAGCACTCACCTCCTTAGCGCCTCATCTCCAAGAAGATGTCGATCCAATGCAACAACTACTAGAAGAGCAGGATCGTCATCTCAAAGTAGCCACCGAGGCTGCAGATTGCAGAGAAAGTCTAGTTCAAACTGTTGAGCGAGGATTCGTTCAAGCGCATCAGTTTGGTACAGCAGGTCAGCAATCGATGTGCATGGCAGAATCGACGGGTCTCGAAAGCATTGCTTCTCAAGTACAACAACTTCATGATAAAGATGTTGAACAAGGTAGGAGGCTCCAAGAGCTCATTGATTTAGTTACAATCCAATTACAAATGCCATCACAATATAATGAAGACGTTAGTCATCAAGACCATTCCATTGTGTATGAAGTGGAGTATGCATCACCATCCTATTCAGACCATCAACTGGATTCCCCAAGATTTTTCTGTGAAGACCAACCCACTTGGGGAAGCCCTTCATTCTATCCAGATGACCCAACTGATGAACCAATGGAAGAAATAAGTCATAGACATGAATGGGTCCATGATGATGACGATGAAGACTCGAAAAGCCAATCGACCTCACAACCAGAAGGTTGGTTTGAGGAACCTGAGTCAGATAGTGAACCAGACCAGAGTGACATTTCTCATATTGAGACTTGTCATCTCGCTTTGAGTAGTACACCAACCATGGTTTAGAACAATTTGTTCGACGACGACGATGACAGTTGCTCGACATGGAGCAGTGAGTATAGTAACGAAGATGAGTTGGAGCAGCACGAGCCATCATTCGCCACCATCCCTTTATAAGGCTTGGTGGATGTTAAGGGGTTAGGATGGACGTTTCACTACAACATGGCTGCTGAGCATGAAGACACCCCTGACTCCACACCAGGTGATAAGCTTGGGGTGGTAGAATCACAAACAAATTTTTCAGGGGGTACTTTTTGCTCAGAAGATGATTGGATGACTCAGACGGTACATGAAGATTTATCTAAGCATCACACGTCAAGTGCAGAGATGGAGAGAGAAGGTATGAGTCCTCAAGATGACGTCCAACCTCTCTCATCTATCTCATCATGTGTCGATATCCCAGGACCTTCATTCTTAGAATCATATAATGAAAGGTACCCTGAGGATGATATGCCGAAGAATTCATCCCAGTGCAGTTCAAGCCACTTCCAGCACAAAGATGACTTCACCGAGTCACCGGATTTCACTTTTCTTCTTCGGACTCAGTAGGGCCAACACATCCTCCTATTCTACTCATATTATGTGGAGGAACCCGTTGACAAGACACAAGTGATGTTGGTCCCAAAACTTAGGATTTGGGATCCCAGTGTCGGTATCGTGGGGCAGCCACCCCCTTTTCTATTACCCACCCTCCCACCCTTTTATTACAATAAATCTTGCTTTTCATGTTCTTATTAGTTAGCTTCTTTCTTCTAACTATTTTTATATCCTTGCACCCATGCATCATCTTTAGAACTTAAATAACTACCATTAACAATCATGCATTCTTGCCTCACTATTTCAAGTTTAAGTCTTGCTCGAGGACGAGCAAACTCTTAAGCTTGGGGTGGTGGGCTTCACCCTTCTTTCTCTTCACCCTTCTTGCACGCATGTTTATTTCTTGCATATAGCATAAGCTTGTAGCTTAGCAATTATGGCTATGTGGTGTGAATCTAATAGATAAATTCTTGACTTCATGCCTAGATGCACAATTTTCATCTTAAAAATTGCTTGACCTTTTGCTTGACTTGCTCTTTGACTCTTTCCTTGAGTTTGGTAATAAATCTAAGGTTATGTCCCTTTTTCATAGCTTAAAGCTAAATTCCATTGATCTATGTTGTGAATGGAGAATCTGTTGTAAGGGACCGTTGGAATGAGCTAAAACATGATTAAAGATTCCTAGCTGCGGTTTCACAAGCTTGCCTCTATTCTAAGGATTCTTGAATCATAATTGCAACCTTTCACACAGGTGTCAAGCGGATCATGATGAGTTTTGAGATATAATCAAGATAAAATGTTTTTCCTTGATGGACTATGTGCCTTCTCACATTAGATTGAGTAAAAAAGATGAAAAATATAAAAATGTGCAAAAGAGGCTTGGCCGCCCACAAAATCCCAAAATATCTATATAGTTCTCACCCAAGCCTTCAAATAGAATGTAGATGATAAAAGCCTGAGTGTGAACAATAAATGAGTGTTGTTTTCTCTTTTAGGAGAGTTGAGGATGGTTCCCAGCCGGTGTATGACTGCGCTCATGAATGTGGATATGTCGTGCCTGGTAGTACCACTCTAAAAGCTCATTAGAGAGTCACTAGAAACCCCCTAGGTGACCTAAGAGATAATCTCAGTAGTAGGGTTGGTTTAGGCACAGTACGAGGATTTCATCTCACTGCTTTGGACCAACTGGTTCGGACTGCAGGGACTGTTGCTCGCTACATGGACCAACCTGACGCAGATCGGGACCCTCAGAAGTCATTAGAGTCACCCAAATTATCTATGCATTTTATCTATAGTTTTGTGCCACTTTAGTCTTAATATGCACTCTTTTGTTCATGTTTTATGCTTTTTGTCCCGCATTAGATAAAAGTAGTAAAAATACCCAATAATGTAGTTAATTAGCCAATTTTTGACTTATAGGCACCAAAACTAGCCAATTTTGGGACTCTCAAGTACCGAACATGAAAAGACAAGAATTCCATCAGCTGCCCGATATGGCCTGGCCGATACAGCTGCTCGATAGGGCCTGGACGATACGACTGCCCGATAGGGCCTGGCCGATACGGCCTGGCCGATACAGCTGCCCGATATGGTCTGGCCGATACGGCCTGCCCGATACAGCTGCCTGACACTCCCCCTACCCGATACGGTCTTCGGGAGACAATCATATTGGCCCAGCTGATTCCTCAAGATCGAAGCCACAGATGAAGGACACATGGACCAATAAAAGCTGCAACTCCCATCAACTCACTACCTATAAATAGAAGCTGTCAACCTACATGGCAAAAGAAGAGCCGGAGGGAGGACCCTACAAGCAAAAGTTGATCGGCCTTTTTCACGTGTCCGAAATGAGCGCAGGATAAAGGAAGGAATCAACTTTAAATTTATAACCCGAAACCTTCTAGGCACCCGCAACTTTATTACGGGGTTGAAGTAGATATACGGGGTCGAACACAGGGACGTGGTGACGTTTAGGACGCCACAGATCTCGTTCTTTAGTCAGATAAGCCAAGACGATAGTCGATAAAAGTAAGTGCTAGAACTAGTCTAGCGGGTTGTCACGATATAAAATAAAACAAAGAAAAGAAAACAAAACAAAACAGAGCTCGTGATTCTACTAAACAGAGAAAGAGAGTTCCTGGCTATGTAACCACAAACAGGGCAGTCTATGCACTCGTTCTCGGGCGTAGACAATCCTTGAACACCCAAGCAAGCATCTAGTATGCACGGTGGCATCTATCTTGTGGGGTCGTCCCACTCGCTCTCGCGATACGTGACTAAAACCATCAACAATATGTCAATGACCCTCTCTCGAGGAATGACATATCAACACATAGAAATACACTAAGTTCTCTCTCGGGTCTTAGGATATTCTGGGGTGTTAGGAACAGAAAACCTCAGATCTTCCCCCTCTCAAGTTCAGATCCAAACTATCATCTCTTAGCTATTCCTACAACAGATCTCTCGATACAGGCAGAAATAGCAGTTCAAGCGAGTAAGAGATCAACCAAACTAGCAATCATAACTTGGAAAGAGAAAATAGAACATGCAACATACTAGATCTGATATGAATCTACTTGCTTAAGGAAAAAGTATATAAACATGCCCAGATCAGACTACATAGCCAAGAAGGATCTAACTAGCCATAGACAAGCATAGCTGGCACCGAACAAAGAGAGATAAACATCGTTTGTATAAGAAATAAAGGAATGCAGTAGAATGAAAGAGAAGAGGAAAGAGATATAGCCCATAGAGGAGAGGTGGCTCTCGCTCCTCGGCCTTTGTGCAGGACAGATCTCGCCCCTTGGGTCTTCTCTTCATCCCTCTGGACTCCTCGGCTCTCTCTCTCTAGACCATATTGGGCGATTGTATCAGGCAGACCGTATCGGGCAGACTGTATCGGGCAATACACTTTTGGGAAACTCGACACACTAGCTCCTTGGTCTAGGCACTAGCTCTTGCAGGGTCCTCCCTCTGGCTTTTCTTTTGCTCTGTAGGTTGGCAGCTGCTATTTATAGGCAGCGAGTTGATGGGAGTTGTAGCTTTTATTAGTCCACGTGTCCTTCATCCGTGGCTTCGATATTGAGGCATCAGGTGGGCCAATATGACTGTCTCCCGAAGACCATATCGGCAGGGGGAGTATCAGGCAGCTGTATCCGGCAGGCCGTATCGGCCAGACCATATCGGGCAGCTGTATCGGCGAGGCCGTATCGGGCAGCCGTATCGTCCAGGCCCTATCGGGCACCCGTATCGGCCAGGCCATATCGGGCAGCTGATGGAATTCTTGTCTTTTCATGTTCGGTACTTGAGAGTCTGAAAATTGGCTAGTTTCGGTGCCTATAAGTAAAAAATTGGCTAATTAGCTACATTATTGGCTATTTTTACTACTTTTATCTAATGGGAAACAAAAAGCATAAAACATGAACAAAAGAGTGCATATTAAGACTAAAGTGGTACAAAACTATAGATAAAATGCATAGAAAATATGCACTAATTTGGCTGTTATCAGGGGTGAATGAAATGGTAGGGTATTATGGATGAAAACCTAGGGAATTAGATTTCCATGGTGAAATGAGGGTGAAAATGGTGGATGATGAGCCCAAAATTCAAGGGGATTGCACAAAGAGCTCAAGGATGGATAGTGGAATTTGGAGCAGCTGTTGGGGCATCTCACCTAGTGCTGTGGCCGCCACCTATGTATATATAGGTGGTGGGGAGGCACTAGGGTAAGTGGGGGGTAGTTTAGGAAAAGCAGTGAAAAGTAAGGTAGGGTCGGTGGATCACCACGGCCGTGGTGTAGTTCCATGACCATGGTGAGGGTAGTAGGGAACGATCGTGGGGTGGTAGAACAATCGTGGTATGGAGGGAGTGGTGGTTGCCACAGTCGTGGCAGGATGCCACGGTCGTGGTAGGTAATTAGGGGCACTACGGCCGTGTTGGGTAACACAACTGTTTTGAAGGAGGGAGAGGTGGTCGTGGCGCAGCAGCACGGGCATTTTAATCTTCATCGGCCACGGTCATGGTAGTGGGCCACGGTCGTGGCGATCTGGGGGTGACAACCTGTAACTCTGGCCAAATAGATGCAATAATTCCCATGACCGTGGCAGGGTGCCATGACCGTTTTCTCTTCTACTGACCACGACTGTGCTGATGGCCATGGCCGTGGTGTCTTCAATGGCCACGGTCGTGGCAGGTGGCCATGGCCGTGGGATTCTGTGGAATTTCCCTGTTGAACTTGGCACTTCATTGCTAAAAAAATGCACGACTGTGGTGTTATGGCCACGGCCATGGCAAGGCTTGCATCACTTTATTACACTTCGATCTTCATCATTCTTGGATGTCTTTGCTTGGGGACGATTCTTGACCATTAGAGGTAGGTTGAGGGAGACTTTGGGGCCTTCTTTGGGTCCCTCCATGAGTGGGGGAACCCTAGAACTCCTTCTTTCTCTCTCTTCCATCTAAGCATGGTTCAAGTACCTGAAAAATAGTGCAAAGAACATCCATAAGCATATTTGCAATGATAAGCATATTAGGGGTAAAAAGCTTGTAATCTACATGTTTAGATGTGATTTAAGTACAAAATGGCACAGGATGGAGCCCTAAAATAGGGCTACATCACCACCCCAAACTTAAAACATACTTGTACTCAAGTATGCTCCAACTCAATCTCTCTATAAATTTTCCACAAACAAGAAATGACAAATGTAATGTAAAAGATGATTATTGTTGAATGGTATCAAAGATGACTGAGTGCATGCATTTCACCTCTCTCCTCTCCTACTTTCACAATCCAATCATGAAAAGATCACAAAGCACATGAACCTCAAATATAGTGCATAGAATATACACATTATCCATATCTCTTTCATTAAGTTCCAGGTAAACCGTTTCATGATAGCGTTAATCAAGAATGACTAGGAGTGTTGTTTCACATTCATGCATTCAGTCTTATATTTCAAATCATACCAGGTGACCCACGTGGCTGCGGAAAAAGGCAAAATGAGCTAACTTTGATGATTCTTAGCTCAATGGGTATGAAAGTGGAAGAAAGGGTTGCGGTAAAATTTTTGGAGTGTTTTTACACACTCATATTTTCTTTATTTGAATGCTCTTAAATAGGAGCATCCTTTTATTTTGTTTTTGCCTTTCTTTTTCTTCTCTTTTCTTTCTTGCCCTTGGTATAGATAGGGCAAATGGTGGATAGAGTGAAGCAGGGAGATAAAGACATGACCACCCCAAACTTTTGGAGGTGGCCAAGGCTGATTATGTGCAATAGGGCATCTTTTTATGAGGCGGAGGGGTATGAAGATGGTGGGAGAATAGTCAGGTCAAAGAGGGGTCATTGGTATGATTTTCCACATAAGACATCCTGCATGAGAATTAATACAACACTTGATCCAAGATATCAAACCAAATGAATGAACAAAATGAAATTGATATATCAAACAAGTAATTCCACAAACACTAAGCGTTCAAAGCTTGCTCAATTTCACAATTCAACCAATTCAATCACAAACCTAAGAGAGGTGATGCACATGTAAAAAGTCAAACATTGATACCACTTAGCAATAAAGCATAACATTTCACATGCATGAGTCAAAGGTCGTCATTTTTACTCAAAACAGTAGAGATTGGGTCAAAACATACTTTTTAGACAAGAAATCTCAAATTTGGGCAAAATTGGCCAAAATGGTGGCAATTTACACTAAATCACATCTAAACCTACTTTAGGGGAATTTAAAGCATAAAGCAGAAAATCCTACTTAACATGCATATGAAATTATCAAAAACTACATGAGAATGCAATGCATGGTATGGAAAAGCAAAATTTTTGAAAAATTACACAAAATGCAAGAAGTCAACTACATGCCATGCAAAGATGCAATGAAAAAAACAATAACAATAAGACTAAACTCGATGGCAGAGGTGATAACAAAATGACAAAATGAGAGAGATAGAGTGGTGCATACCACCCTACCCACCCCAAACTTTAGAATCATGCTGTCCTCAACATGAAACTATAGCTTAGGGAAGATAGGGGAAGTGTCATGGCTACGGTGGCTGGTCTGGTATCTGTGGAGGATTTGGAGGAGGAGATGAGGATGGGACTGAGCCTGATGGAGGATGCTGGTAGTAGTGCCCCCAGTAGTCGTTCTGGGGTGGAGGGTAAGTCTGTAGATACCCAGCTAAACCACCCCAAAAATCTGCACCCCATTCGGGGTTTCTTGCTTCTTGGGCGTGGTGATATTGATACAAGTGGTTGATCTGATAGTGCATCTGCTGCTGATCATACCACATGTGCTGTTGGGAAAGCTGCATGTCGCCTTGAGTCTTCTGAATATTATCAAGGTGTGCCTAGATTGTGGCCATGCCATAGGCATTTCCTGTGGGCTGCTGCAGCTGGGATGTCTCCCCATCCCTCCTTCTTGTTCTTCAGGGCTTCCTTTGTTCAACATCTTCTTGCTCCTGCCCTTGCACATTAGATTCGGCAGCATCTTCATGTACAACAATGGATCCCCTTGTATACGTATCTCTCGGGTGTTCTTCCTACCATTTCAAAAGTTTTTCCTTCAATCTGAAAAGAACCTCCATCACAGGTAGGAGTGGCACGCCATGGTATGACAGCTCCAACTCAAAGTCTGGCACACTAGTAGTAAGATAGATCATCTTCTTTTCCTTCATCGTTATAGTGTGCGAGCGCACCAAGTAGTTGAGGTCAACAAACTCTGCCTCAAGTGCGTCTTGTAACCTCGAGAGATCATATCCCAGCGCTAGTGCAATCGAAGTCACAAACCCACCCATGACAAATGGCTTTGAGCTCTTATAGGGTATGGACTTCATATGATCAATCAACAAAACTCCAAGGTCTATGTGTTTTTTGAGGTTCATCAACGACAAGACAAACATATCCTTTTGGGATATGGAGCCTTGATTATCATATCTCCCCACGATTGTATTCGCCAAGACCTTTTGCACATAGCGTACCATCAGGTTGCTTATAGCAATGATTTTTGATTTGCCTGCATCATACACCTTGCTACCTGTTATCACCTTCCAGAAATAAGCATAGTCGATGTCTTCTTCCCTCTCTAACAAGCCGTCATCCAACTTGACGACCTCTTCAGGACTTGCAGCAAAGATAGCATTCAACTCCATAGAAGTGAGGGTGTGCATGTTGCCCATCATGGAAAATTTGAGTGCATCACAACCCCTCACTTTAGTCCTCTCGAGAGTGGCAAAGAACTCCCAGGTCAAAGCTACATAGGCTGGCTGGGGTGTGAAAAGGATGTTCCACAACCCTATTTCCTTCAAGTTTTCTTCTACTGCTGCCTTCATCCCTAGATCTTCAATTACTTTCTCAGAACCATATTTGGTGGCGACGACTCACCTTGTCATGCACTCGGGATATCTGAGCTCAATCTTCTTCTGCCTGTTTCCTCTACCATAGGACACTCCTATTGGTGCTTTCCCAAGGATTTTTCTCTATCTGCCTCCAGTTGTGCCAGAACATCATCTCCTTCATGCTCAAGCTCTACCTCATCCTCCTCGCTGTCACCACTGTCTTCCTCCATCATGTAGGACTGAGACCCCAAACTAGTATCCAAGTTATACCAGTGGGCCGATTGCTCCTCATCTTGTTGTAGTTGCTGTGAGGGTTGTGGCTGCACACCACGCCTCGCCGTCACCTGAGACGTCGAGTGGAGGGATGGTGTAGGCTTCGGCGGGAGCCTGGATGAGGACGGTGCTGCTTTAGATCTTTGACTTCTTTTTACAGCCGCCGGCTCGATCTCATCAATAAGGTGGTCCAAATCAACCCCCATTGATTCATCGTCTTCATCATCTTCACCCTCATAGGTGACGTCGGTGATGTAGTGGCTATCAGATGAGCGAGAGTGTGATCCACTCACCGATTGCGAATGACGGAGGGAATTGTGGGCGGAGGTGGTAGGTGAGGGTGTGTGGGATGGCACAAATACATCGGAGGAGGCATTTTTGGAACACCGCCTCCCTCCGGTGAGGATGTTGGTTCCCTTAGTTATGGCCTTTCCAAACTTTTTCATGGTGGAGGTGATGTGATTTTCGGATTTTTATGTGGAGAGTGGTATGGCTATGGTTTTGTGGGTGGAATGGAAGGATAGTTATGTATGGATGGTGGAAATGTGATTGGTTATTGATTTGGGTGAAAAGTGAAGGGTTTTTGTGGGGTTTTGGTGGAGGTGTCCGTTGGGCGGATGTGGAGATGGATGTGGAAATGGAGATGCAATTGGGAGAGAATATGCGGTGGAAATGGTAGAGGGATGGCTGGGGATCGAATTGGTGTTGATTGGAGGTCAAATAGGGTTGTTTTTGGTGGTTGGAGGTGGAGTTTGGAGGACCACGGGGTCGTCTTCCGCCTCCACGGTCGAGGTCTGAAGCTTGAAGGTGAGCAAATGAAGAGGGGGGTCGGGTTTGGGTGTTTAAAAGATTTTTTTTTTGCTGAACTGGGCTCGGCCACGGTCGTGGCAGGTGGCCACGGTCATGGGCAGGGTTGGTAGCACAACCGTGGCGGGTGCCACAGTCGTGTTGTCGATGGGGAACTCCTCAGTTTGACCTCACCACGGTCGTAGCAGGATGCCACAGTCATGGTCGTTTCTCTTCAACACGGTCGTGGCTGAAGCCCACGGTCATGGCGATTCTTGCAAACAACTTGTAACTTCGGCCAATTAGATGCATTAATTCCCACGGTCGTGGCAGGTTGCCACGGTCGTGGCCCGCTTTCTTCAACACGGCTGTGGTTAGGACCACGGTCGTGGGGAGTCTCCTTTAACACGGTCGTGGTGTCGTACCACGGTCATGGCTGTTCTTGCAAACAACCTGTAACTTCGGCCAATTAGATGCATTAATTCCCACGGCCGTGGCCATGTGCCATGGTCGTGTTTGGCCACATGAGCCACGGTCATGGTCGAGCTCCACGGCCATGGTGTTGTTGTTCTTTCAACTTTCAAACTTCAAAACTTGAACTTTCGATTTCATTTGTTCTTTGGCCACAAATTTGACTTAATGGCCATGATTAACTTCTATACTCTCTCTCTTTCTTTTCTATCACTTGCCATATCATCAAAACTCAAAAGAAAACTATAAAGCCCAACTGTGCGTGTGTGTTTTTGTGTAAAATAAAGAAAAAGTATCAAAAGGAGGGTTTGAGAATCTCAAACCACGTGGGTTGCCTCGCACTAGTGCTAAATTTTACACCTTCAGATGGGCTTATTGATCTTTTTCATCAATCAACCATTGTCCAAAAGCAAAATATTTTCTTCCTCACCATACACAATCCTCTCAAATGCCTTCATTGTCTCCCAAGGGTTATGTGAGTTTCTCAAGTGCCTTTATTCATTTGTCTCTCCTCCGGGGTCATCATCATAGGTCCCAAAGTAAGAATCCTCATCAACAAAACATTTTAGCTCATTTAAGATGGACGCCTTAGGCATCTTCCCTCTCATCTTATTCTTGAAGGTGAAAACACCCTTATGGAACCTTACATAAGTTGGAATTTTCTTGATGATGGCAAGCAATGAGGTGTTTGCCTTAGTCAATCTTAAGACCTTCGAACTTTTCATGCCACAGTTTTGCCTTCCCTTGAGGAATGGGTCTTCATAGGCATAAAAGAGAGGAGTTTCCATCCTGTTGGACACTTGCAATCCTAAAAATCTCACGTTGGGATGTCTTGGATCAGCAATGTGAGAAGTTGGTGGTGTCATATCAAAGGAAAATGGGACACAAGATATTATCCTCTCAAAATCTGCCAAGACTGCAGCATTTTTGGTGCACTTGGCACTCTCACAAGGACTTTGCGGCAGGGGTTCTCCATCATGATCTTCGTCTAATTGCTTCCCTCCCTTGTTGAGCTCCTCAACAACCTTGTCACACCTCAACATTGAAACCTTCATCACTTGCTCATAGGGCGGAGGGGGGCATGTGATGGTTGTGGTGGTGGTGGTGGTTTTTGGTGTTGTGGATTAGGATTTTGATGGATGTAGGTTGGTTGTTGTGGAGGTGGTTGGCATGGGGGTGGGAAAGGGATCTTCCCTCCTCACAAAGGGCAAGTGAAAGGGAAATCTCATCCAGCCTTTGCTCTAGCCGATTAATGGTTTGTCCTTGAAAGGACACCTCTCTCTTCACTTCATCAAGGCTTCTCAATCTTGCAAGAACATCTTCTTCAAACATGGAGCTATCTCTTGGCTCATGGTCTTCTTGTGGTTCCCATGAGAAGTTTGGACCATTTCTACATTATGAAGTGTAAGAGCTTGCCATGGGGCTTTGGTTGTTCTGAATGTGATAGGATTGTAGAAGTTGCACATCTTCATAAAGATCCTCCATGGAGTTGGTAGAGTGATTATAAAAACCTCCCACATGAATCTGCATGAGATATACCATGTCTTCCAACATCTTCATCATGTAGGGTGGTTGAGGGATTGAAGGGGCTCGCGCATCCCGGTCTACCATCTTGACTCCAAAGGGTTGCTTGTCACATGCATAAGGCACAACCAAACAAAAGAGGACAAGTTAGCAAACCAAGATGCAAAAGTAACACAAAGAATAAATAATAGCAATGGTGAGGGCAAAAGGAAAGGCTAAGATACACTATCTAACTAGGCCGAGCACCTCTATCCCCGGCAACGCTGCCAGAAAACTTGGTGCTTTTGCACCCCACGAGGTCGGAGTGCACGGGATATGGGATCTTATGCTTTCGAAATTTGAAAGACCTACAGTAACTAACTACGTCTACTAAGACACTACGCCCGCAAGCACACGGGGTTGTGTCGTAGTATAGGTGAGGCGGCAAGTACAAGGTCGATCCACGGAGATAGAGGGGGGCACTAGAGTTAGACGATGCAAGCTACGTTCCTTTTGTGGAGTTTAGGGTTTTAAAAGGTTTTGGTAGTTGATTAAGCTAATTGGACAAGTAAGAAAAGCAAGATGGAACCTAAGTTATGGACGAGCAAGAAAATTAGTAAACTAAGTTAACAAACTAACTAAGCAAGAGCAAGGAGCCTAAGTTAACACTAAATGGCAAAACTAAGCAATTAACTAGATCAAGCAAAATCGACTAAACTAGACTAGCATGAACAAGCAAACTAAGAAATTAGGGTTTTAAGCAAGGTGATTAAGGTGGGTGGGATGTTTGGGGAATGTAACTTTGATATTAGTTGGGGAAAGATCATTAAACATGCATGGTTCTCATTTCATATCTAGATTACCAAACAAAACAATAAGGTCAATGCCATTAGAACATACCCTATACTACTAGTAGAAGACTAGGGTTAGGTGTAATTCTAATGAGATTAGCCAAATCTAGGTTTCTAGGGTAAGTGATAGTTAGTAATTGAGGGTTGATGGTAGAGATGGGAGTAGAGATTAGGGTATTTAACCTCATGCCACTAGCCACTCTGGCCTTTAGAAGGCCCTAGACAATTTACATCAATCTCACTTACACTAGTTACTTAGATCTCACACTCATTTGTAGGAGGAGGGATGTGTATGTAGGAACAAAGGGGGCTAGCTAGGGATCCACTAATTGGACCTAGGAGCCATTCCTAAGATTGCCACATACACCCCAACTCCTCCTAGAAACTAAGTGTCATCAAAAACCTCAAAACAAGCAATTCATACAAGAAGCACAAACCGCATGCAATAAGATAGGAAAAGAGATAGAAGCAAGAAGCAATCATCATAGATATGAATCAAGTTCATTATAAGAAATTATCCCCCAACATGGTATCAAAGTTACATTTAAATCCCAAACAACCCCCACAAGGGGCTTAGCTAGACATGATCAAGAAAACAAGAAAAGAAAGGGGTAGAAGAAGTAGGGACTCCATGAAGCTTGATGTAAAAGCCTCCTTCTTCACCTCCAAGCTTGCTATAGACGTCCTCCCTCCTCAAAGGGTGCAGGGGTGCATGAAATGGTAGGGGATTATGGATGAAAACCTAGGGAACTAGGTTTCCATGGTGGAATGAGGGTGAAAATGGTGGATGATGAGCCCAAAATGTAAGGGGATTGCACAAAGAGCTCAAGGATGGAGAGTGGAGGTTGGAGCAGCTGTAGGGGCTTCTCACCTAGTACTGTGGCCGCCACCTATGTATATATAGGTGGTGGGGAGGCACTAGGGTAAGTGGGGGGTAGTTTAGGAAAAGCAGTGAAAAGTAGGGTAGGGTCGGTGGATCACCACGGTCGTGGTGTAGTGCCACGACAGTGGTGAGGGTAGTAGGGAACGGTCGTGGGGTGGTATAACGGTCGTGGTATGGAGGGAGTGGTGGTGGCCACGACTGTGGCGGGATGCCACAGTCGTGGTAGGTTAGGGGCACCATGTCCGTGTTGGGTAACATTGCCGTTTTGAAGGAGGGAGAGGTGGTCGTGGCGCAGCAACACGGGCATTTTAGTCTTCATCGGCCACGGTCGTGGCAGTGGGCCATGGTCGTGGTGATCTGGGGGTGACAACCTATAACTCTGGCCAAATAGATGCAATAATTCCCATGAACGTGGCAGGGTGCCACAACTGTTTTCTCTTCTACTGACCACAACCATGCTGATGACCACGGCCGTGGTGTCTTCAATTGCCACGGTCATGGCAGGTGGCCACGACTGTGGGATTCTGTGGAATTTCCCTGTTGAACTTGGCACTTCATTGCTAAAAAAATGCATGACCGTGGCGTTGTGTCCACAACCATGGCGAGGCTTGGATCACTTTATTACACTTCGATCTTCATCATTCTTGGATGTCCATGCTTGGGGACGATTCTTGACCATTGGAGGTAGGTTGAGGGAGACTTTGGGACCTTCTTTGGGTCCCTCCATGAGTGGGGGAACCCTAGAACTCCTTCTTTCTCTCTCTTCCATCTAAGCATGGTTCAAGTACCTGAAAAACAGTGCAAAGAACATCCATAAGCATATTTGCAATGATAAGCATATTAGGGGTAAAAAGCTTGTAATCTACATGTTTAGATGTGATTTAAGTACAAAATGGCACAGGATGGAGCCCTAAAATAGGGCTACATCACATACCAAGGTTATGATCATGTTAAGGAGGTTATTCCACCATCATTCCATCATAGAAGAGTGTTAAACATGAATACTCATCTTTATCTATTTGCATTAGAGTTAGGTTCAACATGATAAATTATATCAATGTTACTAAATAGGACTCATACCCAAACCCTAACTCACAACATCCCTATTGGATCATGGATGCATAAGGTGAAGCATCACCATAACATTCCACACCATTATCAAGTATGAACCCACACATAAATCAAGGTATAATGATTGGGTTATAGCATACTAAGGTTTCAACAACAGTAACAGAGTACTTCATGATTGCATTAGTCATTCAAGGACTATTCATACCCAATTACCATCATTTAGTTATATTAAAGCTAGTTATAACAAGCTATACCTCATTAGGGTTACATATCAACACAATATGGTTATCATCCCTTCTATTCATATGAGTGAATAGGTAATACTACCTTATTAAGGGTAACCCTCCATTTGTTCCATCATCATTCAACCCGTATCACCATACCACAATGTCACCCAGAACCATTGGATGTTTAATAGGTAAGACCTTTGGTTGTTTACATAAGTAAACACCTTAGATAAACCACCTATGAATTCCTTGATTTGTGCTCTAGAAGGAGTCACCATCTAACCTCAGACATCCCTTGATTAACAACACAAAAAGTTCCATTGAGAGTAGGGTAAAACCCACAATCGTCTGCTCAGTTAAAACAAGCCATACATTGTCAACAAGTAAGCTCCTTAAGTTGTTCATATAAAGGAAACCATCTAAATCCCATTATTAGGACCAACATATTACATTATCCAACATTCCACTTTATTGGAGGAATAAACATTAGGTCTTGACCATTGGGTCAAGTTCATGTATTAAAATCATCAATTGAAGTATAGGTTTGACCATTGCATCAAGTGACCCAAGAAACCATTGGTCTAAGGATTAATTGATGCTATAAGTATATGATTAACTCACCATAGATTGTAGAGACCTGATACACCATCATTAGTGATCATTGAATCACTATAGGTTGTTAGATCAACACTATATTCATTAATCAACATCAAATATTAAGTTGATGTCATCATTGATTGATAACATCAGTAGGGTACTTAATGGTTGATCATTATACTTCTAATTGAGACAAACCCTGACCTAAGGGGGTGACAATAGGTTGTCACCATAATTTTACACCCTTGATCACGACCATAAGTTGTTATGAAGACAACACCATAGAGTTGTTGCAATGGTACCATCATCGGGTTATGGTTTATAGAAGAAATCAGCTTTAAACCCTAAAATTGACCATTGTTTGATAGGTGCTTAGCACCATAGGTTGTCCAAACAACCTGATACAAGTCATATAATACCTTAGGAATAATGTACAAATGATCACGGGTTCATATATAACTGAAACCAGAATAAGAAACATTATAAAAATCGAAATCCCAGTCAAGCATAACTTTTTAGTGCATGGATCATCATTTTCAAGCAAGAACATGATCTAGAAAGCTTATTGTAAGCAATAAACGTGGAGCAAGTTATAAAACTTACCTCTAATGAGAAGATAAAACCCCACACAGAATAAATCTCGAGCAGGTAGGGTAGAAAATCCAAGAGTAAGCTATGAATTCATCCATCTATCACCTTTCTTCATCAAATGAGCATACCCTAAGCATAAGGAGCAAGAAAGGTAGGGTTTTAGAGCTTTAGAGCAATTTCTACCATGTAACAGCAAGGTTCCGACCTGGAGAAAGATAGGAGGAAGGATAACAAAGAAATGTACAGAGGAAAGAAGGGAATGCTTACACGTTTAGGTCAAGATCACTAGAAGGAAGCTTTTTGAACCCTAAAATGAAGTCAATTTCAACCTTAGAGCCTTTCTCCAAGAAGATCCCCACTTTCTTCTTCTTTGAGAAGAAAAATTCACATCTGAACAGAGGGAGAACAAGGTTGGGAGAAGGAGGGAGGTGGTGGAGAGAAAATGGCTCGTTTTGGTGCTTGTGGATAAGTATATGGCACTTTAAGATAAAGAATAGGAAAAAGTTAAAGTTCTAGTATCTATCCAAGTGTCAAGGGCATTAATTTATTAAGAATATACAAGAACACACACAAGAAGCTCCCCTGAAATGTTTATAGACCTGATTAGCTTTCCTTTGTCGAATTTACCAGCCAATCAAATAATTCATTAGTTGATAGCTACTAAAGGTAGCTCATCCGTGAAGGGGAAAACCCTAAAATACCCTTGGAGCAAACACCTTCAAACCAAGATTTAAATAGGTGCACCATGGCTCAAAAAGCTCAAGAATGATGATAGAATATACAAGGAACATAATGCAAGTGATAAATTGCAAAGAAAACCTCTCAATTGGGTAAATTGCACAAAAGTCCAAAATGTGCATAAAATTGCATAACTTGCTCAAACAGTGTCCAAATTGGACCAAATTTGAAACTTAATCTTGTCTTATGATTTAAAAGAATATAAAAAGGTTATATTAGGGTTATAAGCATTAAATTATGATAATTAAGCTTGATCAACTCATTAAGCAAGTTTAGGGGCCTTACATCTTATGTCAGGGTTTTGTGGTTGTAATCCATGCATGTTGTGCTCCCAAAGTAGACATATGTAGAGATGCTAGAAATAAACAAAGAAAATGGGTATAATGTGTGAACAATGGTTAGCCTAGCTACATGTTTTCAAATCAACCTACACTTCATAACAATCAACCTAACCTCCTAGACAATGAGAGATTAATGCCATCCTTTAGCTTGGCAGATTCATAGGGCACAAAGAATGCCAAGATGCTATGCCTCTAATGTTGGCGTTGCATATTTTGTGGTCTTGTGGCCAAGAAGAAAGCCACCATTCTTATCAAAAACATGAATACCAATTCCAACCTTCTGGGAATGGTATTGGTAGGCTGCATCAATGAATAAAATATAATCATAGGTATCCAGTTGCTTCTTGAAATCGATTAGATTGTGGGGGCAGATTGGTTCTTTAGGAAGATCTAGAATGGCTTACGTCTGAGATTTAATGAAGGCTATATGTGAATGGATCGGTTCATTCCTAGATTGCCAAATCACCCAATAGGAGATAATAGGCTAGAGATAAGATGGTGTATTGTCACAGAGTGGGATGATATGACTGATCCATTCCTCTTTCATGAAGTTGAATAAGGATGGGTCAGTGTCCAGAGATGTCCAGATTGGCTGGCTGAAAGAGTAGTCTCTTAAGAAGTGGAGAAAGGTGTCATGTATGTTTGAGTATACCGGTCAAGTATCCTCAGTTGGGATATGTCTTCGGATCTTATCTATATTTCTTAGCAGGGCATGGTGTTGAAGAAGACAGAGGAAGATTTTAATTCTTTCAAGGAGGCATGGTTTCCATACCTCTTTTTATTTTCCAGTAATAGGGATGTCTTTAAAGTGATGAAGCCATTTATAGGTGGAGCGGGTAGTGAAAGTCCCCCACAGATAAAGTGGCTAGGACCATGCATGTGAGCTAGCTATTGCTAATGGAGGTATGACATGCACAATCCTCTAGCTTGCTACCATCGGGAAGTAGGCATTTATGAATGACCAATCCCACTCACCATTCTCAGAGACCATGGATGAGACGTAGCGGTCAGTGAGATTTTCTTCAGGCATGAAGTATGGAGCTAGACTTAGCACGGAGTATCCTTGGATCAATTTATCCATCCACACGTTACACGAAGTACCCGAGTTGAGGACAATGTCAGCCGAGGACTTGATAGGTTGAAGTTGTTTTTGATGAATGACCACGCTGAAGGAAATGTATTATTGTCGATTGCTTCATTTCAAATATATTTTCCATGCATGACCCGTACTCACAAGGAATGTGGATTGTTGAGGAAATGTTGGACATTTTGAAGCATAAGGGTTGAATTTTGATCCCTAGAATCCTTGATCTCGAGTCCTCCAATATCCTTGGCCATAGTAACTCTCTTCTAAGAGAACATGGTGAGCTTCTTCTATTCACGACCACTGGAACATATGAAATTTTTAATCTGCATATTGATGTCATCACATATAGAGGGGAAAAGCTTGACAGACTGCATTGTATAAGCTAGGATTGCTTGCAATATGGACTTAGCAAGGGTGATGCGGCCTGCTAAGGACAGGTACCTGGTTGACCAACTCGAAATATGTCCTTGAATGGCAAGGATGATAACTTTGTACGTTGAATTATTCACTATATGATGCCATTGGCACTCTGAGATATCGATCCAAATCACAGGTCCTCCAGATGCCGAGTCTATGATAGAAAGATAAGTCTTCTTCTTGAGACATATTAGGAGAAAAGAAACAAAAAGACTTCTCCTTTGATATTATCTGACCTGAGACCGGCTCAAACTCCTACAAAATTGTGTTGATCATAGATGCTTCATTTCTTGTTGCTTTAGGATGCTTGGTTGCTCTTGCTTCATCCATGAGCAACAATTCATTTGCAAATAGGACATGCGATAGGGGTTCACCATTATGAGAAAGTTGGATGTGTTTCCATTCTCTTTTGTGGGTATACTACATGATTGCCTAGCTTAGATGCTCCATGTAGAGTATGAAGAGGTATGGGCTGATTGGATCGCCCTGGCGGACACCTTGTGTGGCCTTGAATGGCTCTAATAGAGTGCCTTCACAAAGGATAGAGGTCTATCCACAAGTGATGATCTACATGATTAACGAGGAAATTTCATTTGGGAGGCTCGTTTTGGATAGAGTATCTTTAATGAAAGACTAATTCATACGATCAAAAGCTTTTTCCCAATCCAATTTGATACAAGCCATTTCCATACTCAACATTTTCCTGGATAAGGAATGAACAACCTCTTAGATAAGGAGTATGTTGTCAGTGATGCACCACTCAGGGAGGAAGCTAGACTAGGTTTTAGCAATCCAATTATCGAGTAGAGGCTTGACTCTCTCAACCAATATTTTAGAGATGAGTTCAAAGAATGAAATTTTTAGTGAAATTGGCTGAAATTCACTATAGGAAGAAGGTTTCTTTGTCTTAGGAATCAAAACCATGTATGAGTCATCTAGGCATGCATCAATCCTTCCTGATGTGAAGGAGCTTTGAACATTGTTTATAATAGAAGGACCAACCCACTACTAGTTGGATTGGATGAAATAGTTGTGAACCCCATCCGGCCTGGGTGCTTTCATTAGTGCTATCATGAACATAGTCTCACAAATCTCATCCACATTTAGAATTTACAACATCTTGGCACAAGAAGGAGTGTTAGGATGACAAAAGATGCCTATATAAGAGGTCATCACCGCACCCTGGGTAGAACTGAAGGGTGGAGCAGTCATTAGAGTTTTGAAATTGTTTTGTATGAGACGTTTGAAACTGAATGTGGACGAGATCTAAGTATGATATCCATCCTTGAGTCTAGTAATTTTATTGTGTTCTTTCCTGGCTTTGACAAAGGACTAAACAATCTTGTGTTATCGTCCCCTAGCTAAAGCCAGTTGATGTTTGTGAATTGCTTCCAATCAGCCTCCTCACCCTATAGGATGTCATCATATTGTTCTTGGAGTGTAATAGACAAAAGGTCGTTAGAGGTGCTAGGAGCGTTATTTAATGGTACCTGGCATTTGTCGAGGTGGGTGAAAACTTTGTTCTTAAATTTGTTTTACTTATTAGTCTGTGTAAAATCCCATTTGATAGTAGTCAGCTAGAACTTTGTGCGGGCTTCCAGGAAGGTTTTACAAGGGTCCTAGACATGGAGGAGCTTGTTGGTGAAGGAGGGGGAATGTTGCACCCTAGCTCTGGTTCATAAGAGGTGAGGCCACTCGGTGGGGGCTTTGTTACTACACACAAGGATGGGATTGTGGTCGTTGTAGATTTGAGATAATATAGAGATGGAGAAATCAGTGTCGATAGAAGACCATCTATCATTTCCTATGACCCGGTCCAGTTTCTCATATAATTGTAGGCATTTGAGTATAAAGAAGTGGCCACTCACCTTCAATTCTACAATACCTACATTAAGAGGTAAGGAATTGAATAGATTATTGGATCTTTTGTCAAAATAGCATCCTCCTTATTTCTCCAAAATGTCAAGCATAGTATTGAAGTCTCCAATGACTTCCCATGGGACAGAGGTCGATAGAGATAAATCATAGAGCCTCTTCCATAAAAAATCTCTTTTGTGTGGGTTGGGGCTACCGTAGACTATTATCAGATGTCAAGAATGATTCACTTTACAGTGGATATATTGTCGGTGATTCTAGATAATGTCAATGTTGTAGTGGTTTTCATCCTAGAGCAACCAAATTCCACCGGAGAAGCCAAGAGCCTCCACACCATGTGAAGACGTGTATCCTAGTTGCTTGATGATGCCTGCAGCTTTAGATCCACTCACCTAGGGTTTGACTATGGCGAGAAGGTGAAGTCTGAAGTCCCACTTGTAATTTTTTAGAAGGTGAATTTTCTTCTTATGACTTCCCCTTGTATGTTCCAACAAAGAGACTCAAACATTGGAAACATGTTTTTTTATGGGGGGTGGATGAGGGGAAGGATTAGGTGATGGTTACGCAGAGTCTGGCGGATTGGTCATGACAAGCGTAGAACGTTCGTGTAAAATGTAAGTGCATGTGTCGTGTAATATAGGACAAAAGAGACCCGAGTTGTTGAACTCAGGGATTCATACACCAGAGACTACTACTTATTGAAACCAAATCATCTAGACCTAGAGAAAGAGATGATTGGTTATTTAATTAACTAAGAAAAAATAGTAAATCTAACTGAAGTTGTTGTGATCAAGAATGGATGAATTCCTTAGGACTTTAGTTTCACCATGTTGTATAATGTATTTAACATCATTTATTAATATATACTTCTCCTAAACCTGTACTAAGAGCATGTAGCAAGAATTACATTCTCTAACGGCATAATTCACTACTTAATCTAATACCAATCCCACTCTCATATCGATTGTGTTATTAGTTAGGCGCTATATTGAAAACTTTGGGCAATTTCCACATTTGTAAGCCACCTTTCTCAAAGGGCGATATAAAACATGTATTTCTATGAATTTCCAACCATTAATTCCCCTTTCTAAAGAAGTTAAAGGTCTAATTACTACCTACCGTTATCAAGCACGGGTAGTCCACAACAATTCCATAGAAATAAGTCCAAAAATCTGGAAGAAACATATATATATATATATATATATATATATATATATATATCAATTTATAATTTCAAATATAGTGCAACACGAGGTTACTCCTGGGTCCTAAGGAGTATGTTTTTAGCTGAAAATACATGACATGGTGTCACTGTAAATCGAAAAGATGTAAAACACAAATTTTGAGATACAGTAAATTGGAGATAAAGACAAACAATTGATATCGAGAAGATGGAGAAGATTTGCTGGCATTTCTACCGCCAAAATGCCTCTGAGGTCCACCAAATAGGGCTCCTTCACATTTCTCCCTCCTTTCTCCGTTCGTGTCATCCTCATGTGATAGATCTTGACGATGCCTTTCTAATGGTGCCCTTTCCATCTGTTATATGTCTTTAGGTTAAGAGAAAACCTAATTGTATTAAAACATAATAATAACAGTTGGATTTAATGCATTTAATCTTGGTCATCAGTTCCTGTGTTGGTACCACTGACTTGGAAGTCAGTACTATCGAACTCTTTGTAGTAGAAATCCTCTTTATTTTGATAAGAAAAAATAATATTTTGTGTACTTCAATTCCATGTCAATTCTCCTGAGTTGCATGTTGGTAGTACTGACATTGTTCTAGTAAATAATATATATCTACAATAAAATATGTAATGAATTAAATCAAATAATTGTTATGTATATTAAAATATATAAAATACATGAAAAATACATGAAAAATATAAGAAATGATGCACACATGATTTACACTAATTTGGTAAAATATGTATGAAAAGATAAATAATTAAGAGCAATTGGAAATGAAATCAACCAAATTAGGCAATCAAAATAATGATAATTTGTGGACACATCAGGTCATCGTCGGTCATGCCACAATCTTCATCAACATCAATAGATCATGTTTCAAAGTGCAAGGATTTCTTTGCATCATGAGTGTCTCTAGGATGCCCAAAAAGTTGGGAATGATTCCCTTTTTTGCGTTCCCTACTGAGGCTCTCTGTTTGGTATATGACCTTCCTATTATGGAGGATGCCGCCACCACTGGTACCGCGATCACCACATTGAAATTGGGGGTGATTTTGGTTGACAATGACATTTACTTCTAGAGTTGTAAATTGAAAGTGGATTGGAGGCAGATCTCGCCCTCAACATATTTCATCGCCTGCTAGGGTAACGGCAGAATCGGTTACTCGGGTCCCAGTAGTAGAGGGGTTAGCACCCACAAGTGGGTTTTGTTTGTCTCCCTTGGCTGTCACGGAAGCTTGGTCTCGACAAGCGACCTTCTTTTTCTTCTTTCTCCCATCCACATACTTCCAATCTTTTTCCTCATTATAGGAAAGTTCCTCCTATCCATTGGTCCCTATCGACAATGTTGCTTCGAAATCAAATGGTATTTCCTCAGAGTTGCTCGTTGGCGAGGTTTTGGTAGGTTTTTTCCTAGACCTTGCCTGCACTTAGGCTTCTTTCCATGAATCTTTAGCGTGTAGGCCGCCTGGTTAGAGAGGATGGGTCCCAGGGGGGGCTGAGAATCAGATGGAGTGAAGGGTGTCATGAGAGAGCAATCAGAATCATCTTGGTTGACATGTCCACAACACATACAGACCACATGGATATTTTCATATTCAAGTCTACAATATTCTCCATTTAGATAGATCACCGGTAGTAAGGGTTTGGAGGTCTCAACCTCAAGTGCTAGACATGTGAACTTTCCACAATGACCAAGAAGCACTGTGGAATCAACCTTGATGGTCTTCCCCACTAGGTATCTAATGCTAGAAAGGAGTTGATATATATAGACAGACTGGGAGTTCTGGTACTTGCACCCAGACCATAAGTTTTCTTGGTATGTGGTTCATAGGACGGAAGGAAGGGAACCATGACAGGAGTGAATAGATAGTTTGCAAATATCATCCAGGGGCCCTCACTCATTGATTGTAGGTAATCTACATGATTCCCCATGTGAATAATGAAGTATCCCGTCTCTAAATCCATGACCTTGAATTTCTCAGTGGGCTTCCATAGGGACTGCATTCGGTTGACTAGGACTATGATGCCTACGTCAATTACGACCACCTTGACAACAACCATGAATCGCCAGGGCTCCAACAGTGGAAGCATGACCACTGAGTTAACTGTAATGGACGAGAGAGCCTTACTACGATTAACCCGAATATCTTCAGCTTTCAGGCAATCTAGGGAAACAAACTTCAATAGTGATGAAGTCTTGTCTAAGGGGCCATTCCTGGCCTCACCGTAGGACTAGGTAGGATCCTTGGTTGCATCAGCGGTAGCTGTGTCAACACCATCATTCTTAGTTGACATGTTCTTGTCACACCCTTCAGGGTTTGTGGAATCCAGCGCAGCTTTGTAGCCATTATCAACATTGGTGGATGTTCTGTCTGGTGGATGTGCACCACCAAACCGTCCTCTACCAACCTCACAGCCACAACGGCCGCCAAAAGTGCCACCATGCATGAAACCCTAACAGAGAAAAAAATGGCAACCACCTAAAATAGATTTTTTTTTATCTAACATGTCTCTTTAATTATTCTTAGAATAACTTTTCTTTATTTGTTCTTAGCATAGTTTTATTTCATTCCACTTTAATTTGTTGCTTAGTGTAATTACCAACCACTAACCCTAGAATTTATTTTTCTGCATTCTATAAGGAGGCGGGATCACCCCCTTACTAAACATTTTTGAAGAATAAAACATCCATTCCAAACACACTCAAAGGTATGTTGGAAGAGGTGTACCATTTTGAAATTTCAATATTGGTATTCAAAACAACCAAAGTATAGCAACGGAATAAAAATATTGACTATATTCAATTTATCACAAGATTATTACAAAAGTACATCATAATATCCCGTAAGGGTTTAAATGTATGATATAACATAATGATCTAAGTAGAGGGAAATCAAAATCATAACAACTTTGTCTCCAAGCATTGACTCCTTAAGCTAGTCCACAACTTCATGCCTTATCATCCAAGTCCTTCACCTAGGGTTGACATCATACCCCAGTAAGAAGAGAAAATAGATGACATCAACAAAGGCTGATATGTGCATACTAAATAGGAAATTGAGCAATATATGGAATAAAGGACATCAAATATAAAAGGCTTCCCATATATAGGACAAGGACCACCTAAATTGGTATTAAGAGAAAAGGAATAGAAATCATATGATAACAAAAGAATACTTGCCATTAATAAAACATATAGATTGTGCCACACAAGCACATGTAAAGAATTTAGGCACACACCCCATATCATCAACCTGCATGAATGTGAGATAAACATAGCCCTAGAACAATATCAACACAAAGACGGCCAAGTCTCATAAACTTGAAACCTTATAGAGAAAGGAATACTGCCAATCTCCCAAATATATAAAACATGGGCCAAGAAACACACATCTTGCCCTGGGTATGAGGTTCCTTTCCATCCCAAAAGAGCAGGAATTATCACATCTGCTCGACAGGAAATAACACCTCTGCCATAACAACCAATGCAACTATACTACTCTAGTGCTACTGAATCACATAACATGTTAAATGTAGAGGCAAGTATAAAGTATAGTTAGAATATATAAACTAGTCACCACATAACTGACCAACATATACATCCACCTCATAAGTGGGCAAAAGACATCACATGTCATCTTTTAGAGTTCCATCATGAACAAAGCATAAGATAAGAGTTCAAAAGAATATCCATGATCACATGATCAATATCAAATAAGGTAGTTCACATGAACCATGATTTTCAAAAGAAAAGACATTGTGTATAAGCTAATTTCCATAGGAAAGAGAATGAATAAGCATAGGTGATTTGTTCAACATAGAAGAATAGGGGATACATCATACCTCAACTTCAGAGTCTAAATAGTCCAAGTCAAGCCTAGGTCTCCAAAAAACCTCTAGGGAAGGTGGATATGTCCAATAAGCAAGGTTCCCAAGCATAGAGAGGTTGGTTTCTCCAACAAAGCTCATATCTCGAGCAAGAAGCACCTTCTCCACTTTAGAGGTGAAAAATCCTAACAAAAGAACATGGAGATGGGGTGTTTAAGGGCTCTAGGTGGGGTTTCACCATGGAATACTAGGGTTTCGACCTGGAGGAAGGTGGTAGGAATACTAACAACATGAAAATAGGGAAGGAAAGGTGAAAACTTACTAGCTATGGTCGAAATCACCAAGGAGGAGCTTAAGAAATCCTAAATAGAGAAATTTGGAACCCTAGGAGCCTTCTTCACAAAGGTAGACACCCCCTTTTACCTTGGGACATAACCTTCATGGAAAAATAGAGTAGGAATGATGCTCTAATATAGTGGAAATAAAGGAGAGCAAGATTTTTCAAATTGGGAGTTGAGAAGGGGTAGATATGGCTACATAAAGAAAGTGGTCAAGTATGAGGTGTCTATGAGACTTTCCATGTGTCATGTATAAGGGTGTCCATGCACATGCAAGTCTTTATGGATAAGGAAGAATTCAAGCACGAGGTATCAAGTTACTTTCGATGTGTCCAATGCTAAGGGTGGCTATGGAGATGCAAACCTTTATGGATAAGGAAGAAGTCAAGCATGAGGTGTCCATGGTGCTTTCCATGTGTCCTTAGCCTAGGGATTTCATGGCCATGGAAGAAGAAAGCTCATAGAGGCTTCTTGAATATCAAATGTCAGTTTATGTACACTTATAGGCCATCCCAACCAACCTCCAATCAAATAAATAACCCCATTGGTTGATAGCTTCTAAAGATAAGCTCATTTATAAAGAGAGTAATCCCTAAAATGCCTTTGGAAAGAAACACCTTCAAACCAAGGTGCAACTAGGCGCCACATGGTTCAAAAACTCGAGAATGGTAAGGGAATATATAGGGATTATAATGCATGTGACAGTTTGCAAAGAAAACCTCCCAATTGTGTAAATTGTAGAAAAGTCCTAAATGTACCTAAAATTGCAAAACTTGCACAATCAACATCCAAATTGGACTAAACTTCATCCAAAAGTTATGTTTGATGTGTTGAATATTAATTTGCCATTTTTTTACATATTTTTAAGTTAAATAATCACATTATTCATTACTTATGTCTTTTACTCATTTTCTCTCTCCTAAACTTATCCTAATATTTCAAGGTTGTCCAAATTAGATGAAATTTGACATATAGGCTAATTTTGATATGTAGATTTCGAATTCGAAGTTTGTTTACACTTTTGAGACTTATTTTTATGAGATATGTCATATGGACCATTAACGACCCATTATCTAAATTATTCATCCAATTAAGTTCCTTATCTTCATATTACCACCAACATTAGTTATGTGGCATATTTTATGTATCCATTATAAACCTAAGAGTAATGTTAGAACATTAGGTTACATTAAGGTGATCTATACATGCATTAGATCATTGGGTTTATACTAAACATCTATTTAGATCTAACCTTCAACCTTGTTTGGCTAAGTCCAAAATGTCAACTTCTAGGGTAGGGTTTGAGATCTAGTATGTTACACATTCTTTTGTTTAAATGTGTTGGGGTAAAAGAAACAAATCTTAAAAATCTTGTCATGTGGGATCGACCCTTCTATACTAGCCTTAATCAATAAGTAAAAAAGGATTAAACTCTAGTATAATTCATCTTATTAAATTAGTGTGCAAAATGACGCGTATCAATTTTGGCGCCATTATCGGGGACAACAAATCATTTTTTATTCCAATGCAAAAACTTTTTGAACAAAACTTTTTTTCCTTTTTTCTTCCTTTTGAGTACCATTCTGGAAGTTCTACTCCTCCTTCTACTGAGTTTCCATTCAAGTAGTACATTTTTTTAGCACTCGATATATATGTTCAAATTATAATTGTGCATGGGACATTCGCTAAATATTGATTCCATGCCATCAGTTTTTGATCCAGAACCAGAAAGAACATTCCATAATTTGAAATGAAAATGATGGATGAGGAGGAAGTTATCCATAGGAATGAGCAAACACTTGTTCCTCAAAGAGATCCCATGACGGCTGAGTGCATGGCTCAAGAAGCTACTTTGCGAGCTACTTACTTAGTCGAGTAACAAGCTTTTGAAACCTCTTAGAGGGAGGCACAAAGACAAAAATAATTACAAGATTTCTCTACCTCTAAAATAGGATATGCACAAAATCCTATTGTGCCATTCTAAATCACATCCCTCCAATTTGTTATCCACACCCAATGGATCACCATGCTCCAAGCTAATCCATTTTTTGGGAACAAAGGTCAGAGTTTCCAAGATCACCTCCAATGTTTTTTTGACCTTTGTTCTTTGCATAAGATCCCAAGTGTTTCTAAAATTCTATCAGACTTAGGTTGTTCAAATACTCTCTCAGGGAAAAATAGAAGTTAGTGTAATGCCATGGATGGTGAAGAATGTGTCACCACTTGGGAGGCACTTTAAGCAAAGTTTTTGGAAAAATATTCCCCCCGTCCCTCACCTACAAAATTTGGGGACAGATTCTTCTCTTCTCTATGGTCCTTGGTGAAAATCTGAGAGAGGCTTGGGTCAGGTTTAGGGAGCTTCTCTGATGTTTCCCTCACCAATGCATTACCCAATCTCAACTCACCAAGATATTCTATTGTGGTATTGATCATGACACCACACAATTCCTTGATCCTCATATGGAGGAAATTTTATGTTCCAAAGATTAGATTGTGCATGGGGAGTTATGAAACATGCTTCTAAAATACAAGCGAGATGATGTACTGGTCGGGTCCTCAAGGTAGGTAATGTTGAGGTAAATCTTGATATGCAACAAATTGCTGAGAGTCTTAAGTGAATTTCCTTGAAGTAGGACCACCTTGAATCATATTTTAGTGCATACGAAAGGAGAGATCAACCTCAAAAAATGAAAGTTGTAGACTCTCATTGTGGGATTTGCCAAGGGTATGACCAAGCCATCCTTCGATATCAATATCTCTACAACACTTCCATGCATCCAAAAGTTGGTCAATTGGAGGACCTAAACTAAATTCACAGCATACCTAGTCAGGCTTACTACAATCCAAACCAAGCCAGAAACCATCCTGAATTCCAATATGGAAATCCTTCAGGAGTCGAAACTTCCTCTCAACCCCATCCCCATCAAATACCATCATATCCTCAATCCAACAACCATCCACCACTATGCTTCCCATACAACAAAAAATATAGGATCTTTGGGTATCAAGAAAATTACAGGGGAAATTTCCAAAACGGTGGACCCTACAAAGGGAAACAATATCAAAACCTTAACCAGTCACCACCTCAACCTCAAAAATAAAAGAATACCCCCACTCCCTCAATCGATGATAGGGTATCCACCTTGGAGCAAATCACTCTTGCACAACAATCCCATCAAAAAGCCACTGATGCTCAATTAGTTCGCCTCATTGCTCAACAAAAGTCACATGCTGACACCTTTTTCAGATAGACTAAAAACAACCCAAAACACCATGAAAAACTTAAGTTTGTCTCCACTCTTTTGAAAAAGACTCATACCCCTCCCCCTCCTCCAAAGAAACCCATAGTTGTACCATTAGATTTTCAGGATGAGGACACAGTGATAATTGAAACTTTGTCTTCACCAGAACCTACCATTCCTTCTCCTGTGGTTCCTCTTATGGAGATTGATAAGATAGAAATCCCTATTTAGAAACCTTATCCACCATACCGATCCCACCTAAAGAAAACTAGACTTAATACTCATTTCATGAAATTTAGGGATGCCATGAAAAAGTTGCATGTGGATGTTCCTTTCTTAGATGCTCTAGCCAATATGCATGCCTAGTCTAAATACATGAAAGCCTTATTGACTAGGAAGTATAAAATTGAAGAGCATGAGATGGTAATTCTTGCTAGAACCACTTCAAATATCATTCAAAGAAAAATGCCTAAAAAGAAGTAAGATCCCAGATCCTTTGGGATTGGGTGTTACCTAGGTGATAATGCTTGTAGGAAAGGAGTTGCATATGTAGGTGCAAGTATTCCTATCATGACCTATATTCTTTGCAGGAGGTTTGGATTTGTTGACATGCTTCCCACTGCCATGACCATTTAGTTGGCAGATTCATCCATGATGCAGCCTATGGCTATCATTGAAGACATACATGTAATGGTTGGGAAAGATGCTTATGTCCCATGTGAATTTGTCATCATTGACATAAAGGAATATTTCTGCTACCCCATCATTTTCGGTCATCCCTTTTTGGCCACTGCTTGTGCCTTGATTGATGTCGAGGCCGAAACCATCTATTTGTGCCTAGAAAAAAAACCATGTAGTTTAGGGTGTTCGAATGTATGTAAGGAACACGCCTCTAGAAGAGGTTTATCTCCTTGATTGCATTGAGAAGCTCCACTAGTTAAGACAAGAATGGGAGCCCATTGAGGATCCCCTTCAAAACACCCTCATGGATCCTATAGAATTTGGCTTTGAATATGTGCAATTGGAGCAATATAGACCATCTAGACACCATTGAGGAGAACCACGATGAAGAATTTGAGGACCTCAAAATGATCTCTCTTGTGGATGAAAAATCTAAACCCCCCAAGGCACCTGAGATGAAACACCTCCCCAAAGGACTTAAGTATGCTTTCTTTAATAAGTAACAAATCTATCTTGTTATCATTAACTCTAATCTTACCCATGAATAGAAATCCAAGCTCATGATTGAGCTTAGGAAGAGGTCATATGCCCTAGGATATAAAATGTTTGATTTGACAAGGATCAACCAAGCTATTTGCATTGATAATATTCCTATGGTAGAAGAATACAAGCCATATCAAGACCCTCAATGGAAATTAAATTCAAACATGAACATGTTGTGTGCCTAGAGGTTATGAAACTGATGACTTCAAGAATCATCTACCCCAACTCTGATTCACCCTGTGTTAGTTCCAAGTTGTCCCCCAGAAAGGGGGAACCACTGTTGTGAAAAATGATAATGATGAACTCATTCCCACCCCTAGAATTACAGAATCGAGGATGTGTATTGACTATAGAAAATTGAATAAGGTCACTAGGAAAGATTACTTCCATCTTCCCTTTCTGGATCAAGTACTAGAGCACCTTGCCCATCAACAATATTTCTGTTATCTTAATGGCTATTCAAGTTTTCATCAGATTCTCATCCATCACAAAGACCAGAAGAAAACAACCTTCATCTTCACATTTGGCCCTTACGCATTCAGGTGAATGCCTTATGGGTTGTGCAATGCCCCAACCACCTTTCAGCAGTGCATGTCTGATATCTTTCCTGGGTTGATTGAGATAGTGATGGAGGTGTTCATGGATGAATTCTCTGTTTATGGAGAAAGCTTTGACTCTTGCCTTGAAATTTGTCTCTTTTTCTGGCAATGTGTGAGGAAGCACACTTGGTTTTAAATTGGGAGAAATGTCACTTTATGGTGACAGAAGGGATTGTCTTAGGACATAGAGTCAGCAACTCTGGCATATAAGTTGATAGAGCCAAGATAGAGGTCATCTCCAATCTTCCACCCCCCTTGTTTTGTCAAAGACATTCGTGCCTTTTTTGGGCATATAGGATTTTACCAGTGATCAATTTGAGATTTTTCAAAATTCACCAAACCCCAAACTAACCTCCTTCAAAAAGACAACCCCTTTGTTTTTGACAAAGCTTACGTGGCTATTTTTTATGTTTGAAAGATGTCATCACTTCCACCCCTATGATTCGAGCCCCTAATTGGTCTTTTCCTTTCGAATTGATGTGTGATGCCAGTGATTTGTTGTTGGTGATATTATTGGACAACGTGTTGACAAAAAGAACCATGTGAATTACTATGCATCCAAAACTATAGATGATGCCCAACGAAACTACACCACCACCAAAAAAGAAATGTTACCCATAGTATATGCCTTTGACAAGTTCCTCTCTCACTTGGTCGGGTCCAAGGTGATTGTTTACACAGACCAGGTGGCCATTAGATATTTGATGACCAAAAAAGATATCAAACCTTGTGTTCTTTGTTGGGTCATTTTAGTTCAGGAGTTTGATTTAGAAATCCTTGACAAGAAAGGTTGTGAGAATGTAGTTTCCGACCATCTCACCCGCCTTGACTTCTTTGATGATGATGTTATTCCCATAAATGATTCCCTTCCTAATGTTAAATTTCTCAAAATGGAATCCAAATATCCTTGGTTCATAGATTATGTAAATTTTCTTGTTGTAGGAATCCTACATCCTGAATACAAAGGACACACAAAAGCAAAACATTTGGATGATGTGAAGAAGTATTATTGGTATGATCCTTATCTCTTTAGATTGTGTTTAGATGATCTTTACCACATGTGTGTTACTAAGGAAGAGGTTCATGACATACTTGAGCAATGTCATTCTGGCTCCACTAGAGAGTGCATGAGTTCTCAGAAAACTTCTAGAAAAGTTCTTCAATCTGGTTTTTTTTTGGCCCATCTTACTTAAGATGCCTATGAATTTGTCTTAACTTGCGATGGATATCAAAGGTCTGGGAACATTTCTAAGAGATACCACATGCCCATGACCTCTTGGCATGTGATTGAGATTTTTGACATTTGGCGAGCAGATTATATGGGACCCTTTCCTTCTCCACTCGAACAAACTGTCATTAACTAAGCGGAAGCGATCATTAGCAGTGGATTAACAAAAATCACTACAAATTTAAACATTTTTGCAAAGAGATCCAATTCTAGAAAACTCTTATAACAAAGACCAAAGTATTACATATACATTTTGGTTCACAAGTACATACCATGTACCATCTTCTCGAGGATTACATATAACAATTGCTTTGTCAAACTATACATAAGCATCATAAACCTCGAGGAGTTTAAGACAAAATCTCAGATCGATGATAAAAGCACTATCTACTGACTCCGAGGACCTGAGAGTACAGAGACGACACATAGGATTTTCTATACAAAACTTGACAGCCAGTGCCTCCACTTGAGATATCACCGCTGTCCCTGTTACTACTGCTGCTCTTTCCCCGTTATGGGTTTTCTGCCTCTTCTTCTGCATTTACCTAAAAAGTTGGATCCCACAGGGGTGAGACAATTGAAAATTGTCCCAACGAGAGATATAACTCTTCGCCAGAAACATTATTATTGTAGCTAAATAGTAATAAACTAAGCAGGAGTTCTTTTATATCAACAATAGTATTAATTATTGTACGATCAGAATAAGATAATCTCCTTTCTTAAGGAGAACATTGCATCTACCCATAGTAGATTTATACATCATCTGTCCACTTTGCAAGGAATGTAAGGAAACATAATTATATCAACTATCAACTAAAGATGCATAAAACAAATATAACATCAACTAATGATTTCTCGTATTCAATCCTTAAGCAAACATGCTATATGGCTGATTACATTTTAAAATCACACTTATGCCCAGAGGAGATGAGGTATACCTCTCATACTCCAACCAACCATTGCGAAGTCAAAATCGGTGCCATACAAGATCAATGGAAGAGCCAGATTTCCATGACCTCCCTTATCTTAGTCAGTACGAGATTCCATGCAGGACATCTTGTGTCTCTGCTAAATAGCTTTCCAGGATATACTGGCAACTTCGCTATAGAGTTATAGTGGCATTTGTACTCCCTTCGCAATCGAGAGATTTCATGTTTATCTCACATCGATCCGGCATTAATATTATTGGGAGATTCGTGATACATCCATCCTATTATCGGGGGATTAGTGATACATCCACCCTGACATATATAATGAAGGATTGAGAGATTTAATGTTTATCTCACATCACTTCCTTCATTAGGGCGTAAGGATATTTTCGTCCATCACCCCCGCATAATAAAAAATATGCATTATGGGTTATGCCGCAGAGCAACCCGTTTGACCATCCAACAAATTCTGACACTGATGGTTATATGTCCAGGGCACTACATGATAAGATTTCAATTGATTAATTATGTACATTACTGTATTCTTTTAGCATCAGTCAAGTTCTCAAACATTATTATGACAAATGCTACAAAGAAAAGTATAATTCATCTATCAAGTACTTTTCAAAACTTTATAGAACATTGGGATCTTAATCCCATGTCACATCATGGGCATTCTCATCCCTTAACATCTCATCATCATGATTATGGAATATGGGTATTCAAACCCTCAGTTCATCAAACAACACTTGTTACCACTTATCAGGTAACTAATACCTTCAGGTCATCTGACCAAGGTAAACATGATACTTTCTACACAAGCATCTCACATGGCTCTCAAAGCCCATTAGTTTCTTGTTACCTCTTACTAGGCAACAATACATATAATGGCTCACAAGGCCCATAAATCATTTAAATAATTAATACATCATAGCTCATACTTGGCTATGCTCAGCATCTCATGATCACCTGTATGATCATTACATAATAACAGTTATATCAATTACATATCAACACTATGCAATATAAGAGTAGCATCACTATTCCCTTATTTAGGGTTAGGATTTCTCTTACATATAATCACCATTCATTAGATTTAGGGTTTTCCATAATTAACCATTTAGGTTCTCAAGATCATATCATTAATGATCAAACCCTAAATCATTGCTCCACACAACTAGGAGCCAACATTGATAACATAAATGTTCAATCATGCCTAATTATTCTCATCACTTATCATTAAATGAATTATCAACACAAGATATAAGTTCCTCTCTCAACTTTACCAGAATATGATTGCATCATACTTTATTGATTTGGCTTAACCTTTTCATAAGGCATGTTAGCCTACACTTATCAAAGTGCATTACATCTCAATGTAATAGTTGACATGACACACTTCATGTGTCACTCATCTAAGTATATTGGATTTAGAATACATCAAGGTGTATCAATATTGAGGTGCTGGAAGTGATATCTATCATGTCTTGATGTATCACTTCCCTCATCACCTTTATCTTAAGTTCATCAACTTATCTTATATTAGGGTATCTACCATCCTAATGGTTTATACACCAGTTCATCACATTTATCATGTAATGTATTGATCATAAGTCACTTATTTGAAATATGCAACCATTATCAATGATAAGGACTCATCTCGAATTAAGGAATTATTGATATAAAGATATCTATTATAAACCTCTTTAGGTGTTTCACTTATCAATATATTAGTCACTGTTCCATTAATAGGAATAGGGTTTTCCATCTTTATAAATTAGGGTTCACATAACATCTCCCCATGTATGGGTTTCACATAGAATTACCTAAAATTAGGGTTTCTCAACTCAACCCAAAGTTAGGGTTATGGTTTATTATCATATTGCCCAAGATTAGGGTTTCATGCTCAATAACCCAAAATTAGGGCTTCACATACCTTTACCCTATATCAGGGTTAGGATTTCATATTAGGGTTTCATATAGCATTATATAGCATGACACTGGGATAAGAGTTCACATCATATCTCTATATTAGGGTTTCACTTGACATCACTCTTGATTAGGGTTTCACATGACTTCACCCTTAATTACGGTTTCACATGCCATTACCCTTAATTAGGGTTTCACATGACATTATCCTTAATTAGGGTTTCACATAACATCACCCTTAATTAGGGTTAGGGTTCATCAACCTTCACAATTAGGGTTTCATGATCTCTTTATAAAGGATCATACCCTAATTACATATTTTATTCTTGTTGAGAGTGTTTGAGGTTTAACCATTACATGATTATTACACATGTATGGATCTCTCTCTCACTCTCTCTCATCCTCTCCAAGATATTAATTACTTCAACTTGATTAAATTAGGTTAACACCTCATTTAAGTGTATACATTTAGGGTTAGCATAGTGTATTGAGGCATTGGTTTCATAAGCATCAAAGATTAACTACTCAAAAGGTACTAATCACTTAAGTACCTTGAAGGTACAACCATTGTGATTACCTTTGATAAACATCATCAACAATCATGGGGTTGATTGTACTTACAATATTTGAATCAATTAAACCTTCAAACGGTTTTGAGGTATTAGACCTTCAAACGGTCTAGGTTCAATTGTATCTCCATACGGTCTTAAGGTGCTTGGCCTCCAATCGGTCTTGCCCTAACTCCTTCAATCGGTTTTGAAACCGTTTTCTCAATTCAAACTGAATGAACATCAAACGGTTTTAGACCGTTTGCCCTTCAAAAGGTCTGATGACCGTTTGGTCCAAACCACCTTGAAACTGATTGGACCAATTAGGGTTTCCTCCAATCAATCATTTGATTTTAGGGTTTTCTTTATTGAATCGATCATCAATGAACCATTGCGAGTACATCCAATTACAACCCTTGGATCTCCAACCATCCATCACAACCCTTGAACTCCAAACGGTCTTGAGACCGTTTGGACCATCAACCAAGAAATTGATCCAATTAAATTAGGAATTCTTCAATCAATCGATTAGGGTTTGCAATCCATGGATCATTCATTCTAGAATTAATTATAATCAAATCAATTTGAGCCATTGGATCTTCAACAATCACATTAGAAATTAACCCCAAATGATTTTGGTGTTCAATTTATCCATTAGATCTTGAGATCCATTACCCATTCAGTTTTGGACTCAATTACCCATTTTATCTTGTAGTCATTTACCCATTCAGCCTTGTAGTCATTTACCCATTCGGTCTTGGGTTCAAGTGCCCATTTGGTCTTGGGTTCAATTGCCCATTCGGTCTTGAAACCGAATCAACTCATTCGGTTTTGAAACCGAATAAGCTCAATTGTTTTAGAAACCGATTGCCCCTTCCTTTATTGAGGTTTGTGCTTAAGATGACATCATCATCTTCAAGCTTAAAACCATCAAAATCAGTTTTGATTCTTATGGTGATTTCAACAATTAATCAAAAGGAAATCGAGAAAGAAGAAAGGTTCAACACATACTGAATAAATTGCAAGCAATAATGACATTTAAGGGTTCAAGTTATATAACCCGCCTTCAAAACTGAATCCAAGCTTAAAGCTTCACGTCATCAATGGTGAATGAAGCTCTCTCAACTGTCCAAGGCCCGTTCTCAAGTATTTGAGTGAAATGAATGGCTAAGGTTGAAGATTGAATGAAGAAGAGAAGAAATTAAGCATTACATTTTGATTTCCACCATAAAATCAAGGTTGAAGATGACTATGGAGCTTATCTACAGGTTGGGGCACGTCCTCCTGTTTCTCCTAAGATCCTTTGTGTTCAACCAAAGCAAGGAAAGAAAGAAGGGTCGAAAAAGCCTTTCATTTGAGTTGGAAATGAGATGTTTATAAGGGAAATTCAATGAGAGAGAACGTGATATAATAATCCTTCAACTCCCAAATTTTGTGCCACATGCTCCCCTCAATCCCTTGAATATGATATCTTCCCCACCTTCTAATTCCTCTTCATTATCCATGAATAAAAACAAAACAAATTAAGAACCTTAACCATTATAATAATAATATCCAAAATTGAGTGGATATTACTTTTCCTTTAACTAATGTGAGTGGGCTCTCCACTCACTTTAGATATTTCGTTGCCTTTTCAAGGCACAAGGAAGTTCATAATTATGTAATTTCAACCATTCTATTTTTGGTTTAAGGGCACTTCCATTAATATATTTATTTTTGCATTAAATTGAATTAGGGTTTCAATTATGCTTAAATCTTGATTATTTTAATATCAAGATTCTCTCCTCTAAAGAGATTAATATGAGATGCCCCTCTTATTTTATTGTCTCTAATTGATACCAATAAATATTAGGGACTCTCTAGAAGTGGTATTTTGCATATTGAACCCTAGGTTTTGGGTAAATTGCATATTACACCAAAACTAGGTTTAATGCACAAACATTGCTTAACAAGCTCTTTCTTGGTGCTCAGGCTACCACCAGCCATATCTCTGCATAATTTTCATTCTTATGATGCTTCAACACTTGGGGAACATTTTATCATGTAATATTTGCAAGTTAACCCCTCAACTTGGGTAGTTTGCACTTTAGTCCAAAACAAGTAAAACATTGTTTCAACATTATTCAAAAAGGACTAAAATTGAAACATAAGTTCCTCTTGAGCCTTAATTACTTTTCAAAGGATAAAGACAAGAATATAAATGACTTATTTAAGCAAAACCTCTAGGGTTAATCCATAAACCATGTTAGGGATGTTACAATTATAAACCCCTAATAAGGATTTCATCCCCGAAATCCCAGGTAAAAGAAGATAGATATTATTTATTCATTATATCATTACGTCTCCACATAACATCTTAATGTCATGGAGATGTCATAGAACTTTGATCAATACAAAGTTCTTCCACACAAGGTTATCATAGAATCAGTCACACATGACACATACTCTACTGTCCTATTCATTAATTATTGTAGAGTCAACTCTGTGTCAAACAATGCCTTTCTTAGTCAAAGAAACATTATAAACACCTTATTTAATTCAGTTATCAAATCTTACTGATATATCGCCTTTCTCAACTTATAACTTTATGTGAAATGATTCTTGGTTCTGGGGAGTCTCCCATACTCCTTATTCAATTTAGTATTTCACTTCCAAGGAAAGACCAGAGTTACATTTTATCACCCACTTGTGACTACAAGTATTATCATGTATCTGTTGTGCCATCAAATCTGCTGACACAACACTAAACTTTCTTACTGTTTGTACCAACTATCTTGTTAGTTGTACATACTTTTGTCATAAGGGGAGGTTACTTACCCATTAAGAACTTATCTTAGAGGTATCTTAAGGAATTATTTTTAGCTTGATAAGATTTTCCCATAAAGATTCTACAATTGTTCCATTAATTAGGACATTCTTATCGATGTTATGTTTATGTGGAGCATAAACCCCTAACATGTGATGTTCATACTAGTTTATGTAATTAAACTGATTTCACAGTTGGCCATTCTAGGTAACCAACATTAATCATCTGATTAGGAGTTATGCTTTTACTTTTCCATACCACCTGGTATTTGTTAGATACCATAATTCCTTACTTTGGTATCCATCACCTGTGTCAAAACACATCACATCCTCATCATTTCCATCTCTCTGTTGTTATTACCAGAGGCACACATATAAAAGGATCTTTCTTCCATCTTTGAAACATTATTCGTTACATATATCTTTATTTTGGAACCAAATCCAAGATGAACTGATACTTTTCCAAGTATCCATCATTGGATTAGTTCTAATCCATGCACATCAAGTGTCGTAATACTCACTTGATTTCCATGTCCCTAAAAGAAAAGAACATAAAGAAACATACTTCTCTTATTACCCTATCATCACCTAGGGTTGCTTATCAAAGAGAAAGGATTATCATCTCCTCTAATTATAGCATGAATTTTCAACTGTTCACGAATCATTTACTCTTATTTCATCCTAGGTTCCTTGCCATTAGCATAGGAATTATAAGGATGATTACATGCCATTATTCATTTCTTTGTTATTGTCTATCATATTTATGAATACTTTGTGATTTTATCACATTCCTCATTTCCACATCATGGGAAAAGATCTTTACTATTCACATAGGCTTTATCAAATAGGGATCATCTCCCTTGTTCTTATTCGCTTATCATGAGGGTTTTATTCTTTTACTTCCTCATGCAGACAGATTGACCTAAGATCATCTCAGATTCCATTTAATGCACTTAGTATGTGATACAAATGTCCAGTTTCATTATACTCACTAGATTGTTTCAGAATGACTACTTGATCAGAGTAATCAGAAAGATTACAATCTAAGAGTTCCATACTTTCCCTATCTCCAATAATTATATACCTAGCCACGGTATACAAGTACTGAGATTATGTAGTATGCACTTTATTTACTATCTGATGCGTGCTATTTCAGCACATCTTTTCTGCAAATTATTAAGCTTGTCACATAGAAATACTCCATTCATCTCTTGAAAATTGCACAAATTGATATTTTCTCATTTTTAACACAAATCTGACAATCATTTGCATTTTATTGCAGTTTCAAGACCTGAGCCGATCGACCGGTACTGTCAACCGATCGTCTCACCGCATCAAACTGATCGTCTGACAATATGAAACGCTCAGTTCGCCTTCAAGCGTCGATCATTGCTCTCATCAGACGACGGCTGAGATCGCCCGATTCCTAACCCAAACGCTCGGTTGATGCCCATTACACGGAGCAGTTTCGACTGCGCCGCCACCCTAATTAGGGTTGGCACCCGATCGATTGGCTGCCGCATTCCATAACCTTCCAACCGATCGGTTGGTTCCTAAACTGATCGGTTGGCGGCACACTGACAGCACAAAATACCAGCTGCCAGCCTAAAAAACCCTTAACCTAATTGTAAGAATGCCCCCTTCTTCTCCTATAAAAGGAGGGGCACTTCCTCCTCCTCAAGGCATCTTGGATTTCTTTTGTATTGGGATTCTGAAGCAATTAGTCTTGTAATCGTATTTTTATTATGCAATAAAGTAGATCTTAGTTCAATCATAGTTCTCTCATACTTGTTCTTGCCTCTTCATTCTGCCTTAGTTTTAATCTTCTTTTCTCTGTTCTTTAATTCTGGAGCAAGGAACAAAGAAGTAAGCCATTTCATTGTCTCTAGCATAAGGATTAATCTCCTGATTTTTGGGCTAGACTATGGCTTCAGTACTTTCTTCCTCCGTCTCCCCTTTCTCCATGAGTGAGTAGACTTCTATCGAGGCAAGGGGAATAACCCCTTAGCCATAGTTTTAACGACTTCTTCTTAAACGACTAGATGGTAATCGATTTTAATTAACGGTTGATCTTCGGATCGCATGTTAATCCGGATGGAAATGACCATGGAAATCCGGATTTAGAACAATAAAATCGATTACATAGACGTTTTGATATGACCGTGGATTTTCGTCTTTTAGGATGATAAACTAGGAAGCATGAGCACCATGACCAATGGGCTCACGTGGAGTTTATCTCTTGTGAGTTTTTAAATTCACAAACCTTCATCGAATCATCATTTAAGAATTATTTGTTATCGCCTAGGCTAAGGTGGTGAAAACCCCTATGAGCCTCGATTTCCATCTCTTTATTTAATCACTGCATCCTTTGTTTTCTTTAATTCTTAGTCTTTCATTCATATAGTTTTGCTTGTGTTAACAATCATCTTAATTTTTTTTTCCTTGTGCATGTTTATTCTTGTTGAGTGCATTTCTTCTTGCATTAGTGTAATCAATCAAACCCCAAACTTGACTTTTACTTTATGCTTTAATCTAAAGAAAAATACCAAAAACAAATAACAAGTTCTTCAAACCTTGGGTTCTAAGAACAATCTCTAAAAAGTTGTCCTGTGGGATCGACCCTTCTATACTACCCTTAAAACCGGAAGTAAAAAAGGTTTAAACTCTAGGATTAACCATCTTAGTGATTGATATTGCAAACGACGATTATCACTATCACGTTCCTTACTTTTTATATCATTATAAACACATGATTTAACATTCCTAGATTTTCTTCAGGCATCACTTGTATATCTCATCCTTTTTCACACAGATAAGAGAAATTATAAAGCATTTAAAGGAATACTGAGTAAAATGTAAGTTCTCATTTTCTTTGTGTCCTTATAGGACTAGTCAAAGGAAACTCAATAACAACTACTTTCTTATAGTTAACCCATAAAATTATGAAATGACATATCTGAATGATACTGTTTCATCTGACCTATCTCATCTCACAGTTTGTTTGCTGCCTCAGGTTGATTTTTTCATAGAATCTTGCATGGGACGTCTATCCATGTCCTCGAGTGCCACTAGAAAACTATTTCCCATGATGACCTTGATGTCTCTGCCTCGGTGGTTGGGTTACCATTGTGTTTCCAACTGGATAATCTCTTACTAGATGTCCTATCTGTCTACACTGGTAATAGGTTCTAAGCTCTTGATATGGTCTAAAAGGTCCTTTATCCTTTCTGGGTAGCCCTTTCCCTAATGCACTAGACCTTGGTTGTATCGGGGGTACCAAAGACTTCCTCTTTTTGAAACTACTAGGCCTATGATCCCAAGTTTGGATAGGCCTTTTCTTAATTCTTTCCTCATTATACTTCCCTGGATAGTCTTTTCTGATATGTCCAGGCTGCCTACACTTGTGGCAATTTCTGATTTCAAGTTGTAACCCCTTCCTTTCATCATTATTAATTGCTCGAACATGCTGATGTTGAGCAAGAATCCTATTGGAATCCAAAACTTCATCATTGGGGGCTGGTAATCTAGGTTGTATTGCTAATATATGCTCCACTATATGCATCATTGTTGTCCTAGCTTGCCCAACAGTGATATTAAAAGAAGGATTCCTTATCATTGTTGGATCATCTTGGGGGTTCTCAGGCAGTCGTTCTTCTCTTTCCTGGTCCCTTACACCTTCTGTTAGTGCAACATTGCTTCTCTCAGCAGCATGTTCTTCGTGTGATCCAGACATCTTTAAGTTCGTCTTCTCCTATACGAGTAGAAGACACTATCAGATAAACTGGAAGACACTAGAACAGACTCAACAACCTTAATCCTATGTCTCTGTAGACTCAGCGAACCTAGAGCTCTGATACCACTAAATTGTGGCAAACTGCTCAAACAAACCGTCATTAACTAAGCAGAAGTAATCATTAGCAGCGGATTAACAAAAATCACTAAAAATTTAAACATTTTTGTAAAGAGATCCAATTCCAAAAAACTCTTATAACAAGAACCAAAGTATTACATATACATTATGGTTCACAAGTACATACCATGTACCATCTCTTCTCAAGGATTACATACAACAGTTGCTTTGTCAAACTATACATAAGCATCATAATTCTCGAGGCGTTTAAGACAAAATCTCAGATTGATGATAAAAGCACTATCTACTGACTCCGAGGACCTGCGAGTACAAAGACGACACATAGGAATTTCTATACAAAACTTGACAGCCAGTGCCTCCACCTGAGATATCACTGTTGTCCCTGTTACTGCTGTTGCTCTTTCCATGTTATGGGTTTTCTGCCTCTTCTTCGGCATTTACCTAAAAAGTTGGATCCCACGGGGGTGAGACAATTGAAAATTGCCCTAGAGAGAGATATAACTCTCCACTAGAAACATTATTATTGTAGATAAAGAGTAATAGTAGGAGTTCTTTTATATCAACAGTAGTATTAATTATTGTATGATCAGAATAAGATAATCTCCTTTCTTAAGGAGAACATTACATCTACCCATAGTAGATTTATACATCATCTATCCACTTTGCAAGGAATGTAAGGAAATAAAATTATATCAACTATCAACTAAAGATGCATAAAAGAAATGTAACATCAGCTAATGATTACTCGTATTCAATCCTTAAGCAAACATGCTATACGACTTATTACATTTTACAATCACACTTATGCCCTGAGGAGATGAGGTATACAAGTCATACACCAACTGACCATTGCGAAGTCGAAATCGGTGTCATACAAGGTCAATGGAAGAACCGGATTTCCATGACCTCCCTTATCTCGATCAGTATGAGATTCCATGTAGGACATCTTGTATCTCTGCTAAATAGCTTTCCAGGGTATACTGGAAACTTTGCTATAGAGTTACAATGGCGGTTGTACTCTCTTCACAATTGAGAGATTTCATATTTATCTCACATCGATCCAGGATTAATATTATTGGGATATTCGTGATACATCCATCCTATTATCGGGGGATTAGTGATATATCCACCCCGACATATATAATGAAGGATTGAGAGATTTAATGTTTATCTCACATCAATTCCTTCATTAGGGCATAAGGATATTTATCGCCCATTGCCCCTGCATATTCAAAAATATGCATTCGGGGTTATGCCACGGAGCAACCCATTTGACCATCCAACAAATTCTGACACTGACGGTTATATGGCCAGGGCACTACATGATAAGATTCCACTTGATTAATTATGAACATTACAATATTATTTTAGCATTAGTCAAGTTCTCAAACATTATTATGACAAAGGCTACAAAGAAAAGTATAATTCATCTATCAAGTACTTTTTAAAACTTTATAGAACATTGGGATCTTAATCCCTTGTCACATCGTGGGCATTCTCATCCATTAACATCTCATCATCATGATTCTGGAATATGGGTATTCAAACCCTCAATTCATCAAAGAACACATGTTACCAGTTATCAGGTAACTAATACCTTCAGGTCATCTGACCAAGGTAAACATGATACTTGCTACACAAGCATCTCACATGGCTCTCAAAGCCCATTAGTCTCTTGTTACCTCTTATTAGGAAACAATACATATAATGGCTCATAAGGCCCATAAAGAATTTAAATAATTAATTCATCATAGCTCATACCTGGCTATGCTCATCATCTCATGATCACCTGTATGATCATTACATAATAATAGTTATATCAATTACATATCAACACTATGCAATGTAAGAGTAGCATCACTATTCCCTTATTTAGGGTTAGGATTTCTCTTACATATCATCACCATTCATTAGATTTAGGGTTTTCCATAATTAACCATTTAGGTTCTCAAGATCATATCATTAATGATCAATCCCTAATTCATTGCTCCATACAACTAGGAGCCAACATTGATAACATAAATATTCAATCATGCCTAATTATTCTCATCACTTATCATTAAATGAATTATCAATACAAGATATAAGTTCCTCTCTCAACTTTACTAGAATATGATTACATCATACTTTATTGATTTGGCTTAACATTTTCATAAGGCATGTTAGCCTACACTTATCAAAGTGCATTACATCTCAATGTAACAATTGACGTGACACACTTCATGTGTTACTCATCCAAGTATATTGGATTTAGAATACATCAAGGTGTATCAATCTTGAGGTGATGGAAGTGATATCTATCATGTCTTGATGTATCACTTCCCTCATCACCTTTATCTTAAGTTCATCAACTTATCTTATATTAGGGTATCTCCCATCCTAATATTTTATACACCAGTTCATCACATTTATCATGTAATGTATTGATCATAAGTCACTTATCCTATGTGGTGATTTTTCCACCTCCACATGGAGGGTAAGGGCGATAAGGGTTACTGAAATACTAAGTCTCAACCACTAAAGTGGTATGAGAATGGTTAGTGACCAATTTAGGCATGTATTGAAACCGTGATTGGCATTCCACTACTAGAAAATAGGTAATTCAATAACTTATAAAGGCCCCCTATAAACCTAATTAATAAACAATATCAGATAACTTGAAATAGTCAAGTTACTAATCACTTAGGCTCTCATACCATATTATAAAGCATGAGACCGACATGGGATCTACTGAAATGGTACAATAACTATTACAACATTTCAAAGTGTGTCATTATACAATTGTTCCTCACCATATAAGCTGGTATACCAAAAAGAGATATGATACATCTACTAAGACTAATAACATGCAAGGTCCATTGAAGAGGGAGACCCGACCATTCCAAGATATCCTTAAGTCTAGGTCCTATGATGATCTTTTTGAGTCTTAGTCTCCAAATGTATCTATACCTAGGTGGAAGGGAACATCACCTAGAGCATAGGAAATAAGGTAAAGGTCAACAAAGACTGAGTATGTACATATAATAAACACTTCAGGCATTATATTGGGCTATAAGTGCAAAAGAGATGTTTCGATGAGGAAAGGGATATACACAATTGGGTAATTTTACAATAATAGTAACAAGAGAAATTACACATATTAAATTCAAAGTAAAACCATAGAAAATAAAGTTCCTTATCATATATCAATGAACAACAATTTCAATTTAAAATAATAAAATTTTCATGCATAATAATGTAGAATTAATATACCTAAAATAGGTCCATAACACCATAAGATCATGGCGTAGAAAATAAGGATGGATATGCACACCCTGATAGGAACACACTCTCTCTACATAAATGGATGGTCATATAAAAGTACCACAATTCTACATAACATATTCAAACATGTAGCATGCATAAATAGAAAGGAAAGACTAGTATTTTAGTCAATTTCACATAAAAAGGCGATTGTAACAGGAGGGGGTCTAAAGATCCATTATAATAGAATAATCCAATAACCACAAGAAGTTATATAAATCTATATTAGGAATAACAAAAGCCCAAGGATTGAATTTTTATGTAAACTAAAAGTTCAAGAGATGCCTCATTAAATGAATATAGGTTTCACTCAAATAATTCCAAAATAAAATAGTGGATTTACATTCCTTATGGTCAAATCTAAGCATTTAATAAGAATCCCTAGGAACAGTGTCATGGACTTTCAAAACCTAGTGACAATATTTGGTCATTAATTTAATATCGATTTGTTAGAAAACTCTCGAGTACAATAAAATTCACTTCAAAATGCAAAAGTAATATCTTCCTACCAATCCCAGATTGAATTCCAAGAACTAAAGAAAGTTTGATTCACTATACAATATCAAATGATGCAAAACTAAAACATATTTGATATTTGAAAAGATAAAGGAAACTAAACAATGGCATTGGAAACACTAGCAATATGAGGCCACAACTCAACACATTCCTTACCAATTGGTCTCATAATAGCAGATCCTTTCATATTCCCTTTGGATTAACAACCACACCAACATTGTCTTGGAGGTACATAAAGACACCATCCTTTTAGCATCATAGATTCTGCTGCCCAATGATGACAATATGCATCACCTTGTTCCTGAGATTGAGCTTCCCCTTCTTTACTATTTCCATGGCCATGTCACTGATGAAGGCAAACGATTGACAATTGAGGCATCCCTTAATCCCTTCGATGAAGATTATGTAAAGGTTCTTTGCCTTGGTATAATCAGTGCAGTTCACTATCATTGCCACTTGGATACCTAGTGACATATAGAACTTGTTATTGGGGCTTCCTCTCCTCCCTCATTTCAACATGGTGGCGACTCTCCTAGTACTAGGAGGTTTGATTGAATTCATTTCTTAGAAAATGACCCCATTGTAAGTTGGAGAACAGGTGTCAAAACCTATTCCATTAATCCTACCGTATTTTTTGGTTCAAAAAATGTAGTTATATATTATTAGATAAAAACATAGTTTCTTATGGATTTCACAAGTTGAATCCATTTTTGATTAAAGAAAAAATGCATAAAGACAGATTCACCCTTGACTGAAATTCATTTATTAAAATTGTATTGCACTAAAACTTTAGTAGCTTTCAGTTGCATGATCTGTGGTCCAATATGGGTCAAAATAGGTTAAAAGGTGGTTATACCCTTGTCAGATAACACTGAAAAAACTTAGACTCTAGGGGCGATATAGAAATTTCACCTCAAGGATTCAATTCCCTTTCTCCTTGTGCCATAGTTTCTCTACTGGAGCTTGATGCTGGGAGCGAGCTTCCTCCCAAGCCTCCCTACTAGTGGGTGACCTAACTACTAACTCTGCCTAGAAAAAGTGGTTGGGAAGATATTCAGTTTGCACACTGGAATTGCTGAGGATAAGGAAGTAGTGTTTGCCTTGCTATAGAGTCATCCTCTAAGACGAACTAGTGAAGCCACAACTAGGGAAGGGGTACAATCGGTAGTAAAAATGCATCGTTTAGAAGATAAAGACCCCGAGGATGCTCATTAATGCCAAATAAAGCCAAAGACATAACACATTGGAATGATAACCATGGAAATGCACTAAAAAAACCACAATAGAGTAGACACAAAACTCAACCATGGCTATTTAGGATTTGTTTTCATCACTCAAAACCACTAGAAGATCCACCAAGATCCCTAAAAGGGATGGAGAATGTTGGTGGCCTAGGAACCCCCTGGATTCCACTGTCAATGACCACCCATGAAGAAGGAGTCATGGATTTTTTCTGGAGAGAAGATCACAAAATTGTGTGGTGAAATAATAATTGGGAAATAAAGGGGAAAGGTTGATGATTCTCACAACACAATTAATTTGGTTGTGGAGATGTGAGCACATGAACAACCCTCTTTTTTCTAGATAAGAATACCATGTTAACAGAGGTGGATTCGGGTGTTGAGGGAGAAAATGATGATAGAGGAGACATGGTCTTTGTTTTTCAATACCATTGACCCAAAATATGATAGTGATATTAGTGATCATGAGTCCACGAGATCATGATGATGAAAGGGTGGTTGATGGTACTAGGGATTTTATCTCTAGGGTTCGAGAGGCAGTGAGGTAGGGCTCACCGGATTCAGGAGGGGAAGATGAGTAGGATGATGAAGAAACCACGATAAATGGTAAAGTGTATATAGAGAACCAATCATGAGGACTCTCACTTTGTTAATCTAGTCTCATGCAGATGCAGAGAAGACAGAAGTGAGAGAAAAAGTCCTCCACCCAGTTGCTAAACCTGATACATGTATCATGATACAATGAGTAATGACCATAACAGAACATACACATGACATTTAAATGAAGTTGGAACTTAATTAAAAAGAGAGAGTGGCATTCGATCAAAATACAAAAATCAACCACACTTATATCTTATTTTATAACTTTCTTTTAGGAGTGTGTTTGATATTTGGTTAAACCTAAAACTTATAGGTTCCCTAACTAGTATATGGGGAAAATAAATCTGGACTTACCTTTGCCTTCTAATATTATTTTTGTTACATTTATACCATTACACATTAGTCACTCAAATTGAGTAATTATCTTAATGTAATAGTCAAATAGGGTGATACTCTTTGAGTTATCCCCAATTCCTCACTTTAAGATCCTAGGGTTACACTTGGACATTAAATTATGGTTGATACTATAGTTTAGTATTATAATCGACTATTTCCAGTAATCCAATATTAGGGTTATTAAATTGTATGATTTTGTGTCTCTAAGATACTAAAGAGTCAATTAGGGTTATTAGATCCCATCCAAGTCTAATACTCCCTAAAACATTGAATTACGGGTATGAAGAGGTGTCTAACTGAAAAAGGGTCAAGAAAAGGGATAAGGGTTATTGGATAACAACATAGTCGAACATGGGCCTAAAAGAAGGGATGATTAACCTATATGCCTAGAATTGAGTATACTGCATTGTTTTACTTCTTGTGGGACTAATGATACTATTTTATATAGCATGTTAGTTCTATTTTCCTATCATGAGAGACCCCTCCTAAATACCCTACAATATTTAAATCAAAGTGTGTTGTTGTATTTTTTTTAAATTGTCGATGCATATTTTATCAAAATATGTCCTACAATATTTCTAGGTGGGAAAATTTTGGCTATTACTCTATATGTAGTTTTTCTTGTATTTCCTCGAGTCAATATCTATTGATTATAATTTGTTTTTGTTATAACATTTTTGCATTAGGAGATGACATGTGAAATTCATGCTTCTATTAAATGATTGTGCAAGAAAAAAGATCTCATATTGTACATTTATTCATAGGGAATCATACTTTTATTTACATAGGGAGTCAAAATCCATTATCCATTTTTACTACCACACATCTTCTTCATTTTCTACAAAAAAGACACAAACTTTCTTGATGAAAATTTATGCATGTTAGAGTGGGGCCCCTTTATGCTCTTTCTATATAGTCAATTTGTGTGTTATACAACTGATCTAAATTTTATATTTGTTATATTAATCATGTATAGGATACAAGATTTCAACACTATCTGGGGCTTAAACCCAAACAATAAATTTCTTAGAAAAAAAAGTATTTGAATGAGCCAATGAAATCCTAATCTGACCTGATCATATACAGACTCTATTAAGATGCATATGTTTCATTCCTAGATATATCTTACTTATTGAGTTTACCCTTTGGGCTCATGCGTTGTTTATGGACTTAGATAATAATAGGCACATCTATCATTCAATATCCTCACTTTTTTCATCAGGTATGTGTACCCATCATGTCTTAAGAGAAACATTTTTATAATTACACCTAAAAGACATCATTATAAAGTATGCATATATGTTATCAATTACCAAAAGTAACAACATGTTCTTGGATGTTTGTCTTCAAAGTATGTATACTACTATAAAAAGAGTAAGTTTCTTGAATAAATTACACAATATGCCATTAGTCTATCAGATTGTTCGATTTTTGAATGTTGCACTTTCATTGACTCTCTCTTTCTTCTCTCCTTTGTCAAGAATTTTCTTTATATTTATCATTAATTTTTCTTCTACCAAAAGCACCGACCACGCACACCCCCTCATTCCCCCTCTATTTAGGAAACTCTCAAAATTTCTACATGTCTCACTACTTCTACCCAAAACAACCAATATTTCATTTCCCTCCCATCCCCACACTCCACAACTCCCACAATATTTGATTTTATCTCACTCCCCTCATTCTATTCAAACTGTTAATCAACTCTATCGAACCATACATAACTCCCTCCACTCTTTCTTCACTTGCATTTTGATAATGTTTCCATTTCTTATCCCTAATCTCTTTCATTAATTTTCTCTCTTACTATGTTAACACCAAAAAGAATTGGTTATCAAGTTAACCCGCTCTCTCCACTTTAGTTTTGCCTCCCTGATCTTCTCCCACTCTCTCTCCTTCCTAATTGAACGCATGTTTCTCTCCATCTCTCTTCATTTGTATACACTCCCCTCTATTCTCACTTTGCATTCTTCACAATCGACAAGTGGATAACTATATTAGGAACTTAGCCAGAAGTAAGAACATCAACCACCAAGTATATGAACCGTGCCCTCAATTTTTGGTTTCTCATTAATCAGATCAAATGAAAAAGCTACCAAAATCTCAATAACTTTCATCTTCAACATCAATATTGTAGGTGTTTTACTGGTTCCACAATTTATTTTGACAATAATGGGTACTGCATCATGAACATAATAGTAATCAGGATTGAAGAACATTCACTATAGGAGAAAGATTCTACATGTTAGATCTAATATGTATTGTTTATATAACAAAGCAAGGATTGGAGTCACTATGAACAATGTAATAAACTTACAATAGAATAAGTTTGGAACTACTTCTTCCAAGATGTTGTAGGATGAATTCTATCTGTTGTAACCATTTTAGCTGCAATTTTGTAGTGGGAATATTACGTATTGTGTTTTCCATTATCATAGGTCCAAATATCTTGTCTTTACTTGTGATAACCCTAGAGCCAAATTATGGAAGTAGTAGATGGTATAATAGTACAAATTCCTCTAAGTTGTCAATATAGTTGTGGGCTGCTCTATATTATACACAAAACACATCTACGATTGATGTTGGTAGTTTGTCTCTTACACACATCAGAAATCTGCATCTAAAATATCATCTGAAGGACAATACATGCACATATTTTGATACATTCAACAAAGTTTACATTTACATCATACATGTTAGGACCCTAACCCACATTTTGGGATAACCCTATTTGTTTTGCTTAAGCATTTTCTTAACACCTTGATCTAATCATCTAAGATGTAATTAGGACATGTTGAAATCTTGAAGTTTTTTGCTTGAGCTTGTTTGGTTGATGCTTGCGTTTTGTGGTGAGGTTTCAGTACAAATTGCAATTTACCCATGATAGGGGTTGATATGCAAGTTTGCAACCTCTAGTGTCTTCCTTCTCTCTCTTGGCATCATCTAGAGGAGAGAAATAGAGATGGGCACATTGCTTGGGTCTTGGTTATGTGGTCACATCTTTGGAGAGTTTTTGGACACATGTTTGAGGTGTGCCTTGCTCCTATAAGTGTTGTCTCAGGCTTGAGATCCTTGGATAAGCCTTGTATCAGTTTGTGGGTGTCTTGATATACACCCTATCAGTTTGTGGGTGTCTTGGGTACCACCCTATCAATTTATGGGTGTGTGGAGATGTGGTATCGGGCATGACCTAGGTAGGTGACCTAGAGGATGAGACCTTATCTCCATGTTTTGCATGATGTTGTGCATGTGGCTCTTTCTCGTGGACAAGTGGCACCTAAACTCCTAAGGTGGTGACACCTCTTCCATGATATCTCTCTCATCCCTCTTGTATATATACTCATTTCTCTCCATGCAAGAGAATCCTTTTGGCTATCTTTGCTTTCTTCCCTTAGTGGACGACGTTGAGCTAGAAGATCTCTTTCTTGGAAGCTTGGTGGACGAGTCCCAAGCTTGTGGTGTTCCCTTCATCTTCTACCTTGGTAAGCCATGGTTTCTAGCTCTCTTTCTTTCTTTCTTTCTTTCTTTCTTTCTTTATCTCTTTCTTTCTTCTTCCCAACCATGGATCTTGGTTATCTTCTTTCCATCCCGAACCCTCATAATCTTGGTTCCATCTTCTTCCTTGGAGGTGTTGTGGTGACCAAGCTTGGAAGATCATCTTCTACCTTGAGCCCTTGAAGCTTGGATCTTGACCTTGGAGGATCTTGGTGGTGATCTTTGAGGTGGGTTATATAACTCTAAACCTTCTTTGTTATTATCACTCCTTACATGACATCTTGTTCTTTATCTCTTGAACATTACCTCTTGCATGATAGTAGTTCTTCTTGATGGCTTTGATATCTGTTTCGAAGAAAGGAGTTACATTTGGTTGTTGCCTTGTGTTTTACTTTATGCCTTGCTATAGATGAGTGGCCTTATGTTGAAGCTGATGAGGTCTACATGTTATGGTGGGTGACCATCACGACTTGTGATGCCACAGACTATCATACCTTGTGACAGGTTGTCACGACCTTGGTTAGGTTTAGGTCGATACGTTCTGATGTTGCTTGACTGTCATGCCTAGTGCTTTCTTAGGTCATTGTGGTCGTGAAGGCTAGTTGGTCTTGACTTCTAGTTGTTTAGCCATCATGGAACCAAACTATAATGCTTTGGGTTGACGTTGCCCGATATACCATGAACTGCCTGTCACGACCCATGAGTGTCCTAAACCAATATGACACCTAATCAAGATGCATTACGACTAAGATGCATCGTGACTAATGTGTTTCTAACCGGTATGCTTGTGAAGTGTTACCCCATTATGGATTTATCCGTCACATCTTGAGAGGCATTGATGACCAACATACCACACTCATGATGCCCGACTAACCCTAATAGCCCGTCACAATATGTGACGCTTGTCCTGCTTTGGGCTGACATTACCTGACACGACTTGTTTCCCATCATAACTTTGGGGTGTTCCTATCACACTCCCCTATTATGTTAAACCGATACTTGTCTAGTGAGGTTAGCCTGACACCTTGAAGTGCCCAACCGATACATCAAGCTGATCTACCTGATATACCCTTTGAGTGTTTCCCGACACCCTTTGGTGGCGTTGACCATCACACTCTCTAAGAGTGGTAAACTGATATACTCTTAGTGCGGATACCTCTTGTACCTTGTATAGTGGTATTTGATATGTTGTGATGATGACAAGTCAACACCTTATGACAAGTTCTAGCCGATATGCTACATGTTAGCCCCAACCGATACCTTGTGATGGTGGCTATGTTATGTCATGTTAATAATAGGGTTACATGTTAATACATGATACCCTATGTGGTGGTTGTGTGGATAATATGGAATTTTGTTTTCTATAATATTCATCTCATGATATGCCTTGTAATGATGATGCAAGTGATGATCAAAGGGTGGTTGTTGATCCAACCTTGTAAATCCTAATTGATTAAATGGAAACCCTAATTCTAATGATGTAATGTGAATGGCATGGAGCTTATAAGATGACAATGTTATTGATGTATTGCTCTTCTTGTCACAAGATTCTATCCAAGAAGGTAACACCAGTTGATGTACATAGCTAGGTATGAGATATAGTGAGTATGATATGATTGAATGAGCCTTGTGAGGAATATGTGATGTTGGTATCATCAAAAGAAGAAGTGAGTGGTTGTATGACCTATTGATGGCTTATTTCCTTGTATGCGATGATGATTTCCTCAGTGATAAGAGGAGGGGTTGTTACCCCAAGGTATGTGATCCTTGTGATGAGAATTATGGTGAATGAAAAGCATACATGATGAGATCACGCCCTATGTGCTACAATATGTTCTGGTGATGTGTTATGCCCTTATTTATATAGAATTTGTTCAGAGGTTGTACATTGTAACTTGATTGATGCTGAAAGATGTTTAAATAACCTTATTAATCAAGTGGAACCTAATCTTGTAGTTTTCCCTATGCCATAGATCCATTCAGTGTTAGTACTTGTTGAATGGTGAAACGAGTTTAACTCAGAACACATATTTTTGAATATGCGGGGGTGAGAAAAATTATCTCCTTATGTCCAGGAATATGTAACACGGGATTGGCTATGAGCCATACCTAGAAGAGTACGACTTTGGATCATAGCTCCATGAAATGTAACACATGATTGGCTGCAAGTCATACCCTGGAAGAATACGATTGTGAGTCATAGCTCAATTTCACTAGCGTTGTGACCTATACCAAGGTGGGCTAAATTTGCACAGCTAGACTATACATCGCTGGAAGAAGTTGACTTATGATGTCACTGCATGTTCACTCATACTGATCGAGGAAGGTGAGGTCGTGGAGACTGCCTCTTACATTAGACCTTGTATGGCACTTATTTCAACTTATCAAGTGGTCAGTGGGATTTGGGTGGCACGACTCAAATCCTTGGGGCAGAATAAAATACGTAATCAACCGTGTAGTATAACTGTATAGGATCAAAATACAGAAACATTGGATGAGGCCTTTCTTGATCTTTATACAATGTTATTGATAGAAAATATACAAGTTCTTCATATTCCTTTTAAATTATTAAGATGTTTCATAATTCATCAATTTTTACTCTTCCTGTTAATAATGATTACCTATTTCACATAGTTGTAACTTTATTGATGTTTATTTTATGTTATCTTTGATAATAATAGAGTTGGTGGATAGTTATATCGCCTGTTGAGATTTGGAATCTCACCTCGTGGGTTTCCCACACCCTTTTAGGTGGTCGAGCACAAAGAGGTAGATATTGAGCACTGAGGTTAGGCAACAGTAGGAAGAACAGTAGCTGACAGGTTGGAAGTGTTGTTGGATGTCTTTGTTGATAGAGTCCTAGAGTCGTCTCTATACACTCGGGTCCTTGGGGATGTTTTGTAGATGTTTTGTGGATGTGATTTCAGTACGTGTTTGACTTGTGTGCCCTTTTGTATAAAACTGTAATGAAAACATGTATATATATAAATAAATAAATAAATATATATATATATATAAATATATATATATAAATATAATATTGGAACATGTTCCGTAGAAATAGGTTGGTGGCACACATAGTAAGTGATTGGAGGCATGAAAGCACCTGTATGCAAATGTTCTTTGTGAGGACCCATTACACTAAACAAGATTACTCAAAACATAAAACATAATCGATCACTAATTAATCACATATCCAAAAATATGAGTAAATTAAAGCTGATTTCAACGTCGGCGCCCACTCAGAAACATTTGCGTAAGAGCCCAATATCTTTCTTATATCCATACTATGCCAAGAATTTGATACAAATTGTTCTATCACCTTAGCCACAACATATATACACAGGAGAACAATATTTCTATATACCACACAACAAATATTAACATGCTAAAAAATCAATTCATTTGTGACACTATATACAAAAATTTCCTGCCCAGACCTGAGAGTATAGGGATGCCTCTAGGACACACTAGACATCTAATCAAATTTCTTAAATATTCATTACTATAGTTCCTCTTTACTTCTACAATTTTGTTGTTGTCACTGCTGATTACCTAAAAAAATGTAGCAAACCACAAGGGTGAGACCCATGTCCCAGTAAGAGATATAACCTCCAACAACACTTATTGATTACAAAATTTTAAATAGTAGATAACTGAGTAGTTGGAGTATTTAATAATCAATTGAACATATTGAACAGTTTAAGTATGCTAAACAAATAATCTTAGCAACAAGTATGATTATCAATGTATATATAGGTAACAAATAAATCCATTTCTCTGGATAGATATCTACTCAAATTTCATCAAATTACATCTAATAACAATAATCATCATTAATACGACTATCATCATATTCATTGCTAACAACACAAGCAATCTAGTAGTACAAGCATCCCTGACATCATGAATATGTCTAGTAACATAACATGGCTATCAATATTGGCATCTCAAATAAAAGGAACATATCTATATCATAAGTAGAACCAACATCATTGTTACGACCCCACCTCCCGATAACCCCCAATTAAGGGAGATCGAGAGGTCGAAGCCGCACCCATGACTTCTGGATCAAAGGTTCGGCAATTAACCAAGAATAATTATCAAATTTTAATATACTATACTGAAAAAACTGTAAGAAAATAAATTTTTGCATACCTTCTTGAAAACTTGGATCTCTAAACTTCTATCCACTTAAGGATTCTACTCTAACTAATCATCCTTTTATTTTACTTCATGCATTACACAGTATGATGATTTATTGTTTGTCCTTTTGGCTTGTACCTAAAACGCCGACAAACAGAACGTCGGTTAGCCGGAGCTGGTATGTGGGAGAAACAATAAACGTGCAACTATGATAACAAAATCATCATTCAATTAATCATTTAACAATCAAGGTTACGTTTTAAATATAACTCCACGATCCAAGGGTACCCTATCCTCTATGTTGTCCCCATTAAACCCCTCATGATCCACCTATAAGTGAACCAATTACTAGGGTTGAGTCACATGGCACTACTCGTAAGTAGCCCACTCCTTAACTCATGGCAGGCTAATGAGACTCATGGCACTACACGTAGGTAGCCCAGTTTCTAACTCTTGGTAACCTAGACCTTGCTCTAGGATTACCCCTTTTCAGCCTTTTTAAAGTAACAGAGGTGGACCCGAATCTAGCTAGTTATATATACTCATTTATAGTGATAATCATAGTCACTTTATAATTGCATTAATTAAAACATCCAACAGTTATATCACGCATTGAGGGAAACGTCAATTCAATCCTCGGAAAACTAATCGGTATAGTCATAAGCGTAACCACATACCTGATTTGGTGAGTCATGCAGATTATTCAACATATACTTCAGGTGTATATAATCAAGTCAATCAACAGATCCAAGCAAGTAATTCAATCATCACATAATTCCTGAAAAGAATATGTACCCTATTTATTACACACTTTATCAAGAATCTACTTTATTTACTTGGATTCACTTTCTAGGGTTTTGTGTCCACTTTAGGGTTTCATTTTGCAATTAGGGTTTCCCTTCATCTTTTACCATATTAAACCCTAATTTTATGCCATTACTCAAAAACCCTAGTTATCTTATCTATTCTTCAATATTAAGGTTATCTCAACAACATATAACCCTATTTCCATATTTAAAGACACATTAATCATCAATTAATTTCATTAAACTTCTTTTACATTAAAGCTACTATTTTTATCCCTTTTAATTCATGACAAGATCATTATGTGCATCTATCATTAATTCAAAGTTCATTACGGCCTAATCACATATGCACTCGATTTACCATTAATACTACCTTTTATTCATGAGAAAACCCCAATTACTACTTTTAGGGTTTTTATCCATGATTAGGAACTTTAAAGCTCGAAATATATTAAAACCATCATGTAACAACATATTTTCATATTCTTCAAAGTAAATACGATCTTATCCTCTTTTACCCTAAATTAGGTTTTCTAAATTATTTAATCATTCCCATATGAGGTAAAAACCCTAAATCATATAATTTCACATCTATATCAGGTTTGAATCTAACATTATCATTTAACAGGTTATTAATACTTCAATTAACCCATTAAGCAGACTAGATTCAACCTTTAATCACAAAAAGGGTTTTTAACTTAACTTTAATGCACGTTTCATCAACTTATTGTACTTTTGCAATTAGGAACGGAATCAATCTCTAAAAGTATTTTTATTGAATTCCTCTCGTTCTCTTGATCAAAATACATATATTATTTGTATTTATCCGAGCTACGGTCTATTAGATATGATTTTTGTAAAGTTTACCTTTTTAGACGAATCAGAGGACGCCACGTGTTCCTTCTATGCAACGTGACTTGCATACTTGAAATCATAATTGAATGACGATACTACCCCCGCGTAAATGGCTGGTCCTTCAGCCTGCGGAGGGGCAAAACTGTCCAACGGCTCCTCCTTGTCCCTCAACCTCACGCAGCGCGGCTGCGTTGCCCTAGCCGCCGACTTGCAGCCAAGCGCGAGCCGCCCCTCCCTCCACAGGCCATGACTCTCGCCGCAAGATGCACCTCTGCCTCCGACGTGCTCCGGCGCATGTGGGGCACCTCCGATCTGTGGCCAAGCTAGATGGTTACCTGTGCAAAAGGTTTGTAAGACGCGGCGGCTCTTGCAGCAGTGCGGCTGCTACTGCACACAACCAACAAGGAGGAAAGACTCCCGAACTTTTCCCCGAGTTTGTGGAAGAAGAACGGCCCTAAGGTAGCCTCTCCATGGCTCCTCAACTTCAGGGATGGGGTTATACCTCCTTCGTTAGGGTTAGTATGGAAAGAAGAAGGAGAAGAGGTTGGATTGCATGGGATCTCTCCGTGGACCTCGACCAGAGTTTTACCCTTTTATATAGGGTTGAGTATGAAGCCCTAAGGCGTGCCTCATGAGGACTCAAGTCCAACTCGAAAGGAAATACACTTTCCTTGGTTGTGAAGCAACAACCTTTCTTTCTCCCTTCATTATTCTTTTCTATTATCCTTTATTAATTGGATGTTTTAGGAATTCGAAATTCCTTTTACTTACTTTCTTTATTCTTGCTTTTTAATTCTTTGGCACGAATTTCTATTTTCCTTTATAGAAAATATCATCCTTTTAAACAATATCACATAATTCATTAATAATGCAACACATTATCCTCTTATTTTGCCCTTTTTAGTATTTTCTCTTTCTTTCCTCTTTATTGGGACTCCTTGGATCCCAAGACACTCCATTATTTCGATTCTTTTTATTGGATACTTATTGTCCTTCTAGATGCATCATTATGCATTATATCCCACTATCATGTGTATTTCTTATTAAAATATCTCTTTTTGAGAATTTATCTTTATTTCTCTTTTATTTTCCTCATTGGTATTCCTTTTATCATTATAAATCCTTGGAACACGAAATTCCACAAAGGTTCACTCCATTATACCTTTTTCTACTTATTTCCAACATTTTAACATTATTTTCAATTTCTTTCTTACTAAAGAAATACTTAATTAATCTTTTCTTTTGTTATTGCTTTCTTTTTGCAACCTTGGAGTCCTTGGTACCCAAGGAACCCAAGAGGCACGAAATCCCCTTTGGATTTTCCTTCTAGAGGTTTGTACATATTTCTTTTCTTAAAAATTCAATTATCCATTTACTAATTGAATTGCGTTGTTATTTGGGCCCAATAGCCAATAAAGCCCACAACACAATCATCAAGGCTTTCGTAAACGAAATCCATTTATTTGAAGCAATTTATATCATTATTTTTTCAATTATCTTTAATGTGAGAAATTTCATTTCTCATCAAAAGAACCCAAAAATTGGGGTTGTAACATCCTTCCCCTCTTATAGGAATTTTGTCCTCAAAATTCTATCAAACAAACAAACAATTCAGGATAAGATTTTTCCATGTCCATCATTGGCCCCTATGTGGCTTTACCATACCCATGGCACATCCAAAGAACCTTTATCATCACATATTCTTTCCTCTGAGTTTTTTCATCCCGACGTCTATAAACTACACAGGTGACTCAGGCCATTTCAGCCTCTCTTGGGGCTCATTAGGTTCATTGTTCCGCACATGGTCGGGATACCTCACATAGTGCTCTAAATTGGACACATGGAAAACATCTCACATAACTCTATCCTGAGGGGTAGGGTCAAAACCTAACCATCTCCACCCATCCATCTCTAATGGACCCATGTATCGGGGACTCAACTTTCTCGACTGCAGCTCAGAGGGGTCGGATTCTCATATTATATTCTCCCACAGTGCACTACATGTTAGTCTACTTTGCATCTACTCGTGACTCTTGCCGTCTCTAGGTTCCTTTCAGCCATTGCATGATCAACGTGACTTCATCTACACGCACCGTGGTCCCTTTTCTAACCATCATATGGTTCTTTCACCAACATCACCTTACTGAAGTGGCGACCGATACAACCTCCCTTACAGAGCTTCTTATAAAACCCGATACTGTCTATGGTGGTCATCATCACATCTTTCATAGGACAAGAACTGTCCCTAGCTATCACCCTGAACGAGCACATATGCTCTCATCAGACCCTTTAGTCTAGATCTTACTAGCCCTTAGTTAGGGGTGATAAACTACATTAACTTTTAAGTTCTTCAGGTACTTACTTCCACTTTATGGAAGTGAACCTCTAGGCCAAACTCAAGAACCTTTGAACTCACATCATGGTGTAGTTGAACCATCTCTCTCTCATGGGTAGTTCAACCAGATCTGTCCCTTGACAAGACTCTTTCTTTCTCATGTCATCTAGGTAAGGAAATCTACCATAACCCATATTGCATCTTGAATTTCCTTAATCCAGGGGAGACTTACAACTCCCATTGTGATGAACTCCCTTTCTCTTTTGAGGACTTTTTATCCGTTATAACAATGCACTGGGGTACGGGTGTTCGTCCTTTACCTTTGGCTTGCATGGCCATATCCCACATGCAACTTTATCTTAGGTATTTAAAGTGCTATTGCCATATAGCACAGTGTAATCATGATCTCCTGTATGTCATTATTCTTCAAGATCAATTCTTCAGAAACCCTAAGCCACTCTAGTTGGGGTTTCATCACCTTTTTTTTCAAAGAAGTGCACTTGAGGTTCTACCACCATCCTTTCATCGTATTAAGGACTAGACTGGATAACCAAACAACCCTTAACATTTCAACATATCTTGTTACATCGGAGTGTTATCCAAACACCCCTCCTTTCCAAACTTAGGGTTAGCCCAACAACCTCTTCTAGCTCCTAGTCAAACAAGTCAGATGTATCTCAACCAGAGCATCCATTACCACTTCACATCCGTAGGTATCAGGAAACCTTGAAGACATACACTTCCATGTATTTCACTTATCATCTTACCTCAAACTCTATGTCTATCTTTGTTAAGAACACCCTCTGATTTCATCATCACGGTGATCAAACTCAACCTGGTATAACTTGTAAGTTCCGCTTAGCTCATGATAAAAACATCCTCATAAGGTGACTACCTCATTCCTCTTAGTGTTTGCAAACCATCCATGTATCTTTCACCTTACCAGGATGGGTTATCTTCTCTATCTCCATTGCTGGTAGCAACGTTCCAACCTACATCATCTCTTATCCTTGGTGTATGACATGCGTAATGTCCTATCTCTCACCCCCATAACAAGAGGAAATAAGCATTTGGCTGCAGTCCAAATACAAAGTTCTTCCTGTTCCAAGAGTAGAGATGGTACATCCCACCTTGCCCATACACCTTTACATCTAAGTTGCACGTGCCACATATGTCTCTACGTCACAGACATTATGATATCAAACTAGTCTTAAAACTACTTAGATTTATATCCTTGGTCAACATCTCCAGGTCTATAGGGTACTGACTCTTTTGGAGTCATCCCTCTTCCCTCATGCATCAAGAGAGTGCCCTACTCATCTGCCCTTTGGGTCCTATGAGTTCATGAAGGTGATCAATATCCTAACCCATGGCCCTCAGACATATAGCTGTTACCTCCCGACCCTATGGTCATGTGCAACTAGGGAATTAGGCAACTCCTACTTTCATCGGTCTTATCCCTACCTGACCCTAGGATAGACTTAGGATTCTCCATCATAGTACATGTTCACTTAGAACCTTACCCAAACCTTCATCATCTCTCTTTCTGCATTCATGGGCTGACTTTCATCCTTTCATCGGGATCATGGCAACCTGCCTACCTTGGTCAAGCCCCATACCGGTTACCTCCATGGTAACACATTCATATGCAATTAGAGATGGATATCTATGGATCTACAGGTTCATTCTCATACCATGTACTTTTCACTTAGCTTCTCAAGGTCCTAAGAGAACTCTTTAGGTTACCTTAAACTAACCACAACAGATATACACTCTATCAAGGGTGTCTCTCTCCCAGGATGGGAGGAAAACTATCTCTTGACAGTGAGGTCACAAAAGCTCTTAGGTCTAGGGTTTACATCCACATGAGCCTACTTAACCCTAGCAAGCTATTAAGGCACAAGAAGATCACCTACTGTACCATGCTAGGTCATACTTGTCCTCTTTCCTCGATGCTGGATCAAGATCATACTTTCCTTTATCATCAACCTAGTTGTGAGGGGTTCATAAAACATACCTTAAACTTAAGGGGCTTCCCTTTTCCTCTATACATGAGAAGTACCATGCTTGCTTCTACAGGAACTCAACTCTCATCTAGAGCATTAAGTATACCATTTCCCCTCTTAGGCCTAGAAATCCCTAGGTTCACCTTTAGGTATCCAACTGCATGCTCTGTCCCATAGCTACGAACCAAGCATGCAAAAGGCATGACATGCACTCCTTGTCATCCTTCAACTCAAGCAACACTTAGAGTTGGGTCCTTCTTAAGGACAACCAACAAGGTACAAGGCCTCATAACCCGTTACTAAACCTTTCTAGGTCTAAGGAACTCTTCTTCCTATCAGAAGGTAAACACCTATACCGTAGGCACATAGGTACCAGAATCTTCATCTTCTCTCTCTAGGTTTTGTTCCCTCCAAAGGCAACTAAGATATCATCAACTTTCAGGGATCGATCATGAGGCAACCACTATCATCCATTATTTAGGGTTTTAGGCTTCCAACCTTCTTGCTGGGTTTCCTGCTCTCTCTAGAGCTAACCCAACATCCAACCTCACCATTAGAGGTCCTCTCTTCATGAAGGATCAACCTCAAAAGCATGCCCTACATGGGTGAAGTCTAGGTTCAAACTTATGTTTGCTCAAGATCATCCATGACCCTTTATGCTCCATCATGATTCCTTATCTATAGTTTCATCCTACTGTCAGCACTATGACGTGCCCTAGGTGCCAGCTATGCCCTACTTGCACAAGCCCATAGGGTTTCTATGGTCCTTCACTAACGTCATCATCTAAGGAGCTATCCTTTACCCTAACATGCATGACCCTTCACAGGGTTGGGTTGCCAAAGGTGCTAGGTCACCCATGGATCATATGGCATCCCAAAGGCATGTCCTTTCAAACACCTGGTCCAACTCATCTATTTCTAACCATCTCTTAGGGTTAGGGTTAGCATCATCCTCATAGGAAGTGCCATGTCTCTACTTGCAATGGAGATCTCTATCTCCAGGACTAACTTATCCTCCTGACAAGAAGGTCTACTCTCAAGTCTACTCTGAGGACATGACAACTTATGTCATACGACCTAAGCATGTATCTACTCTTTAATTTGCACTTAATCTATTAAGCTTATGTCCATGACATCTTATTTACATGCTTTTCATTAATTTGATGGAGGATTCCTTAAACCTTATTAACCTTACCCATACCTCAAGAGGGTGAGGAGGAGAGAGAAAACCCTAATCCTTTAGGTCCTTATCAGAATTTTTGTGATGAGAAGGGATGAATAGGATGAGATGTCCTAAGGTATCTTATTTCGATTCATACCCTAAGACTTTGGCCAGGCAGTCACACGGATCCGGGAGTCCTCGTATTCCGACTAGCGGTGCAGAGGAAAATATTGCCAGCCCCCGATCGTGATCCTTTTCTAGACACCTCCGTCTTTCGGATAATCCTCTAATAACTCCCTTGGGTTCTATGGAGTTTGTAAAATTTAATAATTATTAATGGTTAACTGAGGAACCTAGGCTCTGATACCAAATGTTATGACCCCACCTCCTGATAACCCCCAATTAAGGGAGACCGAGAGGTCGAAGCCGCACCCATGACTTCTGGATCAAAGGTTCGGAAATTAACCAAGAATAATTATCAAATTTTAACATACTATACTGAAAAAACTGTAAGAAAATAAATTTTTGCATACCTTCTTGAAAACTTGGATCTCTAAACTTCTATCCACTTAAGGATTCTACTCTAACTAATCCTCCTTGTATTTTACTTCATGTATTACACAGTATGACGATTTACTGTTTGTCCTTTTGGCTTGTACCTAAAACGCCGACAAACAGAACGTCGGTCAGCCGAAGCTGGTATGTGGGAGAAACAATAAACGTGCAACTATGATAACAGCATCATCATTCAATTAATCATTTAACAATCAAGGTTACATTTTAAATATAACTCCGCGATCCAAGGGTACCCTATCCTCTATGTTGTCCCCATTAAACCCCTCATGATCCACCTATAAGTGAACCAATTACTAGGGTTGAGTCACATGACACTACTCGTAAGTAGCCCACTCCTTAACTCATGGCAGGCTAATGAGACTCATGGCACTACACATAGGTAGCCCAGTTTCTAACTCTCAGTAACCTAGACCTTGCTCTAGGATTACCCCTTTTTAGCCTTATTAAAGTAACAGAGGTGGACCCGGATCTATCTAGTTATATATACTCATTTATAGTGATAATCATAGTCACTTTATAATTGCATTAATTAAAACATCCAATAGTTATATCACGCATTGAGGGAAACGTCGATTCAATCCTCGAAAAACTAATCGGTATAGTCATAAGTGTAACCACATACCTGATTTGGTGAGTCATGCAGATTATTCAACATATACTTCAGGTGTATATAATCAAGTCAATCAACAGATCCAAGCAAGTAATTCAATCATCACATAATTCCTGAAAAGAATATGTACCCTATTTATTACACACTTTATCAAGAATCTACTTTATTTACTTGGATTCACTTTCTAGGGTTTTGTGTCCACTTTAGGGTTTCATTTTGCAATTAGGGTTTCCCTTCATCTTTTACCATATTAAACCCTAATTTATGCCATTACTCAAAAACCCTAGTTATCTTATCTATTCTTCAATATTAAGGTTATCTCAACAACATATAACCCTATTTCCATATTTAAAGGCACATTAATCATCAATTAATTTCATTAAACTTATTTTACATTAAAGCTACTATTTTTATCCCTTTTAATTCATGACAAGATCATTATGTGCATCTATCATTAATTCAAAGTTCATTACGGCCTAATCACATATGAACTCGATTTACCATTAATACTACCTTTTATTCATGAGAAAACCCCAATTACTACTTTTAGGGGTTTTATCCATGATTAGGAACTTTAAAGCTCGAAATAGATTAAAACCATCATGTAACAACATATTTTCATATTCTTCAAATTAAATATGATCTTATTCTCTTTTACCCTAAATTAGGGTTTCTAAATTATTTAATCATTCCCATATGAGGTAAAAACCCTAAATCATATAATTTCACATCTAGATCAGGTTTGAATCTAACATTATCATTTAACAGGTTATTAATACTTCAATTAACCCATTAAGCATACTAGATTCAACCTTTAATCACAAAAAGAGTTTTTAACTTAACTTTAATGCACGTTTCATCAACTTATTGTACTTTTGCAATTAGAAACGGAATCAATCTTTAAAAGTATTTTTATTGAATTCCTCTCGTTCTCCTGATCAAAATACATATATTATTTGTATTTATCCGAGCTACGGTCTATTAGATATGATTTTTGTAAAGTTTACCTTTTTAGACGAATCAGAGGACGCCACGTGTTCCTTCTATGCAACGTGACATGCATACTTGAAATCATAATTGAATGACGATACTACCCCCACGTAAGTGTCTGGTCCTTCAGCCTGCGGAGGGGCAGAACCGTCCAACGGCTCCTCCTTCTCCCTCAACCTCACGCAGCGCGGCTGCGTTGCCCTAGCCGCCGACTTGCAGCCAAGCGCGGGCCGCCCCTCCCTCCACGGGCCATGACTCTCGCCGCAAGCTGCACCTCTGCCTCCGTCATGCTCCGGCGCATGTGGGGCACCTCCAATCGGTGGCCAAGCTAGATGGTTACCCGTGCGCAAGGTCTGTAAGATGCGGCGGCTCTTGCAGCAGTGCGGCTGCTACTGCACACAACCAACAAGGAGGAAAGACTCCCGAACTTTTCCCCTAAGTTAGTGGAACAAGAACGGCCCTAAGGTAGCCTCTCCATGGCTCCTCAGGTCCAGGGATGGGGTTATACCTCCTTCGCTAGGGTTAGTATGGAAAGAAGAAGGAGAAGAGGTTGGATTGCATGGGATCTCTCCCTGGACCTTGACCAGAGTTTTACCCTTTTATATAGGGTGGAGTATGAAGCCCTAAGGCGTTCCTCAGGAGGACTCAAGTCCAACTCCAAAGGAAATACACTTTCCTTGGTTGTGAAGCAACAACCTTTCTTTCTCCCTTCATTATTCTTTTCTATTATCCTTTATTATTTGGATGTTTTAGGAATTCGAAATTCCTTTTACTTACTTTCTTTATTCTTACTTTTTAATTCTTTGGCACGAATTTCTATTTTCCTTTATAGAAAATATCATCCTTTTAAACAATATCACATAATTCATTAGTAATGCAACACATTATCCTCTTATTTTGCCCTTTTTAGTATTTTCTCTTTCTTTCCTCTTTATTGGGACTCCTTGGATCCCAAGACACTCCATTATTTCGATTCTTTTTATTGGATACTTATTATCCTTCTAGATGCATCATTATGCATTATTTCCCACTATCATGTGTATTTCCTATTAAAATATATCTTTTTGAGAATTTCTCTTTATTTCTCTTTTATTTTCTTCATTGGTATTCCTTTTATCATTAGAAATCCTTGGAACACGAAATTCCACAAAGGTTCACTCCATTATACCTTTTTCCACTTATTTCCAATATTTTAACATTATTTTCAATTTCTTTCTTACTAAAGAAATACTTAATTAATCTTTTCTTTTGTTATTGCTTTCTTTTTGCAACCTTTGACTCCTTGGTACCCAAGGAACCCAAGAGGCACGAAATCCCCTTTGGATTTTCCTTCTAGAGGTTTCTACATATTTCTTTTCTTAAAAATTTAATTATGCATTTACTAATTGAATTGCCTTGTTATTTGGGCCCAATAGCCAATAAAGCCCACAACACAATCATCAAGGCTATCGTAAACGAAATCCATTTATTTGAAGCAATTTATGTCATTATTTGTTCAATTATCTTTAATGTGAGAAATTTCATTTCTCACCAAAAGAACCCAAAAATTGGGGTTGTAACAATCATAACACAATTAACTGCATAGGCATGATTAGTAGTTTAAGCATTTATAATTACATAGGCATGGCTAGCAATATTAAACATAGCTAGCAACATCATCTTAACCATCATTTTCAGTATATTTGACAACATAAGCATGTTTACAACATGAGCATAACTACAACATAAGCATATCTATTATCTATTATTTTACACTACATGATCTCAATGAAAAAAAAGAAAACAAGGGTTATCATCTAATATGAAGCATTTTGTATACTCCTAAACATATATGCTACACAACTATCTTACATATTTTATTACACCCTGAGGAGTTTGAGTCATACCACTCAAAGTCCAACTGACCACCACTTGGTCGCAATCAGTTCCATATAGGATCTAGGAAGACCTGGACTACAAGATCTTCTCCATACTCAATCAGTATGAGTCTGCACCGCAGTGACATATTGTCAAACTATAAAACAACAACATATAGTCCTATAACTAGCCAACCTTGGTATAGGTCACGATGCTAGCATCTAGGGTATTCAAACCCAATCACTAAGGTACAACCATAGTTTTCCTCTAATCACATCATGTTATAATCACTGAGACCTGACCAAAGTCATTCTCAAAAAGTGGGCTAGGTATGACCATAGTCATCCCCCCGAAACACTTGGTGTCAGGATGACAAGCACCCCACATACTCAACAGTATGCACTCTGAGTTTCCCTTAGGAATACTCATTTCACCATCCAACAAGTTCTAACACTGAAGATGATTCTATGGCACATGACACTATATGATTAGAGTTTCACTTGATTAGTTATCTCCAATTGGGTGAATTAAGGCTGCATGAAACAAGTGGACATACAAACCCTAAATCACTTCTAGCAAGCATATAAGTATCACAACTTTGAAAGATATAAAATGTGTGAAACATAATTTCTCATCTCATCATCACACGATACTATTCACTTGTCATTCATGAGACCACACTAGTCATCATACTATCACAAGATATAAATTCTTTTCACAATATCATAGGGTATCAACCCTTGTCAACATAAGTGGATTACACCTCATTCAGGGCTCAACCATGCCCAAAGGTTATTAAGACCATCATACTATTCCCTGCAAGATCATCATTATCTTTTCATGCCTTATAACAAGGCTCAACAACATCACTTACATATAATACATTAGATCAACACAATATTACATTAATGAGTTGGGAGATATTTATAAACAATCATAGTAGGGTTATATTAACATTAAGAATATTCCTTTATTACATCAACATGTAAGGAATCTAGATATGATTAACCCTCATCATATTCATAATGCACATGTTAAGCATAATAAAGTATCAACCATGTGGCTATGATAACCACCAATTAACACATTAAGGTTATGATCATATTAAGGGGGTTATTTCACCATCATTCCATCATATAAGAATGTTGAAGATGAATACAGATCTTTATCTATTTGTATTAGATTTGGTTCAACAAGATAAAACATATTAATGTTTCTAATCAACACTTATACCCAAACCCTAACTCACACCATCCCCAATGGATCATTGAGCATAAGGTGAAGCATCACCATCACATTCCATACTATTATCAAGTATGAATACAAACATAAATCAAGGTGTAACCATCGGGTTACAACATACCAGGGTTTCAACAACAATAAGAGAGAACTACATGATTGCATTCATCATTCGAGGACTATTCATTCCCAATTATCATTATTTAGTTATATTAAAGCTAGTTATAACAAACTATACCTCATTAGGGTTACCCATTAATTCATTATGGTGATTATAAATCATAATCATATAAGGGAAAGGGTAAGATTAAAAGTTTAAGGCATTGAACAATCAAATTATCATCATTAGAATCATAACATGACACTATAGGCTTCACCCAAAACAATGGGAATATTGAGGAATCAACTTCTAACCATTAAATGTTGAAAAGTTAAAGCCACTGGTCATTTACATAAGTAAGCTGTGAAAATGTGATTTTTCTCTTTCATTTATGACATTGACTTCTTCACTTGAATTTAATTCAAAACCCTAATTCACCTAAAGATAAGTTGACCACTCAAAGATTGGAATCTCGAGCCCAAACTTTACCAACATGTGGGATATGCTATGGTGAACATATGGTCCAAATTTCATGCCATTTGGACATTCCTAGTCCCCTCTACGATTTTTACAAGATTTGAATAAAGTTTAATCTAATTTTTGTCACGATATCCATCATTTAACCTAAAGTTCTCAATTTTTAATCCTTTGTCATGCGGCACTGACGTCAACAATCTATAGGTTGCCTCTCCCAAGCAACCACCATAGTTAGATTGTGTGTCCACGAATCCTGGGTAGATCGGACGACCATCCGATCGTCCTCTTCCTCCGGCTGACCAGCGAGATCGTTGCTACAACCACCTCATACGAAGGTACCCCACTCCCTGCCACTCCGCACCACCTCGTGCAAATATGACCAAGGCAAACGACTCCCCTCACCTCCATGAACCTGCCAAGTCCTTGCACGAGCCCCAAAAATGAATACAACTCTCACCATGACCTCGCCGACGAGCGACCTTCTCCAACTGTCGCTAAGCCCATTTGGGCGTCCGTGACTCACTCAATCCCATGCTTATTTAAACATCCCAAGTGCTTCACCAACATCCCCTTACATAATCCCTTGCTTCAATTCACCCAAAGATAGACCAGAGGACTCTACCTTCAAGCTCGCCCCTTTCTTTCCTGTCCACCGCCGCCTAGCTCCTGACCTGGCCGCGCCCGTCCTCCTTGCACCAAATCAACCTTCCATATAGTATCGGGGAACCTCCATCCACCTCGACGGTGCCCCAAAATACCCCGACACTACCTGCTACTCCCCCTCCCACTTTCCTCCACTGTGAGCTGTGTAACTCGCTAGACTCCTAGTCGACCCATCGACTGGGAGGGAGACACGACCCGAGGCTTGGCCATCCAGCTGTAGAAGGACCTCACGAAGCTAACCCAATTGTCACCTGCGTACGAGGAGGAGCACATCCATCACACAAGCTCGTCGGGGATTGAGTTGCCAACCTGTTGTGAAGAATTGAGCAAGGAAGGTGGGACCCGCTCAAGCCTAGTTGGACCAATAGCGCGAGTCCACGTGGGGCCGACTCAGATCCAAGTGGACCAACCCAAGATCGCCAAGTAAGCAACCCCTTCTATTCACCTAAACAACACATATCTTTTCTAATTTACACGAGCGAGATCTCGACCGTTGGATCTGAGCATCCAACGGTCCGCCCTTTACTTAGATTTCATTTTTTTACTCGAAATTCAATAAATGACATAATTTTAGGGAAATTCGTTATAAATTGTAGGAATGTCAGAAAAATACAAATCATTACTCCATTTTGATCAAAAAATACAAAGATCATGAATCTGACATCTGTTGACTCTAAATATGGCTTGAATAAATGATATTGCTCAAATATATTTATATCTTATTTAATTATTTAGAAATTACTCAAACCTGAGTAAATCACTAAAACCCTGTGATTATCCTCTTTTTGTACCTAGATAATTATGGAACATTCATTTCCAATTAATATGACCCAATTATCAATAAAGTCTAATTATCACTCTTTTTCCCTATTTGATTTACCAAAAATGCGTATAATTATCCAATATGATCTAAAGACCATCAATTTGATCAAGAACCATACTCTGACATGACACTATCAATCATGGACTCAAATTCATAATCAATGACTCATACTCAACTCTCATGACTCTAAATAAGAAAAGGGCCTTTTTATACTCTTTTAGAATTAAATGATGATTTCACCAACATATCTAATAAATACCAAAACTCTTATAATTTCAGGAAGATAAAGGTACCAGTGAGGAGCATCTCTGGACTCACCACTTCTGATTAGAAGGTACGCCATTACCCTCATTTGGCTCATATCAGTGAATGGTTGTATTATACTTATAAAAGACTTGGCATATGATAATGTTTGAAATAGATATCAATGTATGATCGATTTTGAATGATGTTTTGTACAAAGTATGTTATCACACCTAAACATAAAATAGTTGTTCCATTATACTATGGCACTATATCTCTTTGGTAAGCATAGTGCTTGAGGGTGACCTATCTCTTTGGTAAGCAGATCACCATATGTAATGATCTATCTCTTTGGTAAGCAAATCATGAGGCCTTAAAGCATCTATCCCATTGGTAGGCAGATGCAAGAGTATATAATGGAAAAATAAACTTAAAACATGTCTTCTATTTCTTTGTAAACATCATTGTTCAAGTATATGTCTATTATTATTTTATACTTTGCTATAGCTTTAATTCTAGTACTCTTGCCTAGTCTCTTGTATTTTTCTTTTGCCAATATGTGATGAGAGGTATAATTGAAGAAACGTAGGTGTACTCAGTACAATATATATATATATATATATATATATATATATATATATATATATATATATATATATATTATATATATATAGGGTATATCTTCGCTACCCATGCGGGTAACTAAGATTCGCTACCCGTGCATCAGTTTTGTAATAGGAAGGCATGCATTTGTAATGAGATGATTCAAATTTGTAATGAGACGATCAAAATTGTAATACAAAGACTCGTTTTGTATTACAACACTGTTACAGTCATAAATATATATTTTACTGATTCCAGATGGAGAATACAAACATCACGCTGTATTTACAAAACAAGTATGTCTATTACAATTTGGACCGTCTCATTACAAATGCATACCTTCCTATTACAAAACTGATGCACGGGTAGTGAATCTTAGTTACCCACACGGGTAGCGAAGATATATCCATATATATATATATAAATATATATATATAAATATATATATATATATATATATATATTGTGCTGACATGTACCAATTGCAAATGTTTCATAGGTACCTTCTGCTAATGATGCTGATGATGTTGTAACTCAATATGCTGGCTCAACAAAATCAGATCTTCATGGGGATGCTAAAGCTAAATGGGACTCTTAGTTTATGTTATTTTTCTTCTGCAAGTAGTTCTCTCGTGTATTAAGTTTTCTTCTGTAGAACTCCTATGCCTTCGGGCCCCTATGTAATTAAATTTTGATTTATTTAAGGAAGCTTGTTATTTGGTGCATGTATATACTTGTGTGTTTGATCCACTCAGGGACGGGAAACTTTAACCTCTTTGTACACCTTATGTTGGCACTTGAGGTGTAGAGTGGGGTTAGGTGGTTAACCCGTGACAAATGGTATCAGAGCAGGCACATGAGTCAATATATATGTACCAAATAATTAGTAACCTTATTTAGACATGAGGTAACCCACATTTAATAGTATATTGCCGAGGTGTCTAGAAGGGTACTTGTGGAAGGTTTTGACATAATCACCCTCCCCATCCATTTTCACGGTGTGAGGGTTCCCGCCGCAAGTTATCTACCTAGATAACGCAATTTTTGTTAAAGTGGGAACCCTTACCTTAGAAAAAAAATCTTTCCTCTCATCTTTTCTCAATTAAGGACTACCCCCAGCCAACCTATTTAGTGAATGATACACACTAGGCTTCTCATCTACTTTCTCTCTCATGACCATGATCAATGATATACTCTCTCTATCTCAATTATGTGGGTAGACTAGGAGAAACGGAAAATAACTAAAAGACATGAAAAAAAATTGGAAAAATAATATATTCCATGATTGCTAAAACTTGTTGTTTGCATTATGATCTACCTCAAACAAATCTCTAAACTATCTTTTATACAAACTTGCAGATGCCTCCAAAAACTAGGTCCAAGAGAGCAAGATCTAATGATGACTCTGGTGATGAATCTCGATCAAACCCTAGTAAGACCAAGGCTGTAGGCAATTGGGAAGAACAAAAGAAGGTGATGTGGGAATGTATGCATGCCCTAGCCCTAAAAGAAACCAACAACGGTGCCTCATCCTCAAGGACCAACCCTGAAACCACCATTAGTGACTTCCTTAATCTCAAACCTAAAACCTTTCATGGAGAAGACTTATGTGAAGTCCTAGATAAAGCTGATGCATGGATCCTATCTGTTGAAAATACCTTTAGAGCCCTTAAGTATCCTGAGGAAGATAAGGTCACCTTTTCTACCTACCAACTTAGGGGGTCCGCGAAGTTGTGGTGGGAAAATTATTACCATACACGAGCACTTCCAGATGCCCCCATAGGTTGGGAGGAGTTTAAAGGGATCTTTACAACCATTTCATGCCCATATCTGCTAGGAAGGAGAAGAAGAAACAATTCCATAACCTCACCCAAGGAAACCTATCTGTTGCTGACTATGTTAGGGACTTTAGACTCCTAGAGCATCATGCTCATCACCTTGATGAAGATGAAAAGATTGAACACTTCATTGATGCCCTTAACCAAGAAATCAAAGTCTACCTTTGCACCTCCACCCACACTACCTTTGAAGTCGCCATCAACAATGTTCTTACCCAGGAAATAACCTTAGGGAAGAATAAGGCAACAAGTTTGGGATACCCATGCTTGACTGATGCATCCATCACCAAGGGCAAGGAGAAAGAGAAGGATGGGAAAAAGCCTAATAGCCATGGCATGGGAAGAGGAGGAGGAAATCACCATAGAAGTCGGTCTTTTTGAGAAGGTCCTAACTGAGGAGGTAGGGGTCGGGGTGGATCATACCAGGAATCATCTTTGGACCCCAACCATTGCGGAAACTGTGGAGGAATACATGCTAGAAAATGCAAGTTTGAGAAATCAGTGTGTTACTACTACAAGACTGAAGGACACATGTGATTCAACTACCCAAGTCTGGTCCAAGGGGTGCCTCAACACCATCCTGCCCCAATTCCTCAGCCTGGAGCTCCACCTATCCAACCAACTGCTCCTATAGCTCAGGCTCATCCAAAACATCGCCAAGGCTAAGTTTTTGCAATTGATGCAGATGAAGCTAAGGCTAACGACAACCAGCTAATTGAAGGTAAGAAAGTTAACAATTATTTATTATAATAAATATTTGAAAACCATGATCTCATACAAAAACCATAATGTAGGTATGATATGTCTCCAAGATCATCTTGTTATAGCACTATTCGATTTAGGATCAACACATACCTTCATATCTAGAAATCTTGCTTCCATGATCAATTTAGAAATCAATGATCTAGGTTATATCTTGGATGTGACAACTCCCAGTGGCAAAATTTATACTTCTCTTCAGAAAACCAAAACCTTGCCTTTTTTTTTGGTGGTCATAAATTTCAATCTGCTTTCATTCTTCTTGATATGGAAGATTTTGATCTAATTTTGGTGATGGATTGGCTTTTTGCCAACTATGCCATGCTTGATTTCCGAGCCAAGAAAGTAATCATTTCTGCACCTGATTCTAAACCTTTGACAATACTAGGGAGAAAGGAAAGAAACCAAAATATGATTATCTCTTCTCTTAAAGCTGAAACCTTGATAGCCAAAGGATGTAGAGCCTATCTCATTGTTGTATCCGTGCCTGATCCTAAGGTGAGACCTTTAGAGAGCTTGGATGTGGTGAGAGATTACCCATATGTTTTTCCTGAGGAGCTTCCAGGGCTGCCTCCAATTCGTGAGATTGAGTTCTCAATTGAGTTAGCACCGGACACCACACCAATCTCTAAGGCACCTTATAGGATGGCATCTGCTGAGCTTGCAGAGCTCAAGAAATAATTAGAGGAACTTCTTGATAAAGGCTTCATCCATCCTAGTAATTCTCCTTGGGGTGCTCCTGTCCTTTTTGTTAAAAAGAAAGATGGGTCAATGTGAATGTGTATTGATTATCACATGATCAACCAAGCCACCATTAAAAATAAATATCCCCTCCCAAGAATTGATGACTTGTTTGACCAGCTTCGTACTGCCACTGTGTTCTCCAAGATTGACCTTAGATCAGGCTATCATCAATTACGAGTAAAAGGTTGTGATATTCCAAAGGCAACTTTCAGAACTAGATATGGACATCATGAATTTGTGGTGATGCCGTTTGGCTTGACTAATGCCCCTAGAGTATTTATGAATCTGATGAATACTGTCTTCCAGCCATTTCTTGATAGCTTTGTTGTGGTCTTCATTGATGACATTCTTATATATTCAAATTCTATCAATCAACATCGTGAGCATCTCCAGAAAGTCCTTGATGTTTTGAGAGCCCAAAAATTGTATTCCAAATTACCTAAATGTGAGTTTTGGATTGACCAAGTCATGTTTCTTGGCCATGTCATTTCGGGTGGGGAAATTTTTGTTGACCCTGCCAAAGTTCTAGTTGTTCTTGATTGGAAAGCCCTTACCAATGCTTCTGAAATTCTTAGCTTCCTTGGTCTAGCAGGCTATTATCGTCGTTTCATCCTTAATTTTAGCAAAATAGCCCTACCCATGACTAAACTTACCCGAAAAGATGCCAAATTCATTTGGACTCCTGAGTGTGAGATTAGTTTCCAAGAATTGAAATCTCTCTTGACTTCTGCTCCTATTTTGACCTTACCTTCTGGTAATGATGGCTTTGTAATATTTTCTGATGCTTCTAAAATGGGTTTGGGTTGTGTCCTCATGCAAGATGGTAATGTTTTTGCTTATGCCTCTAGACAATTGAAACCTAATGAGATCAATTATCCAACTCACAATTTGGAATTAGCTGCCATTGTCTATGCTCTCAAAATCTGGAGACATTATCTATATGGTGCTACTTTTGACATATTCACGGACTGCAAAAGTCTCAAATATCTCTTGACTCAGAAGGACCTCAATCTTCGACAGAGGAGATGGTTGGAGTATCTCAAATATTATGATTTCACTATTGCATATCATCCAGACAAGGCCAATGTTGTAGCTGATGCTCTTAGTCATAAGATGTCGATTTATGCATCAATGCGTCTAGAACCTTCATCTTCTGGGTCATAGCCAGAAGAATCTGGCTTTATTATTCTGGAAAATAACAATATTATTCCTGGTCTTCTTTCTAAACTCCTGATATCTCAAAAGGACAACCCTAGTTTGGAGGAGATGACAGCTCTCGTGGCTAAGCCCCAAACACATCTATCTATTGGTATGGACGATGGACTAAGGTACACGCATAGGATGTGGGTACCTGAAGAGTCGGAGATTAAGAAGTGTATTCTATAAGAGGCACATGGGTCTAAGTATTCCATACATCCTGGATCTACTAAGATGTACAAGGATCTGTAGAGACACTTTTGGTGGAGAGGTATGAAGAATGATATAGATGAGTTTATCTCTAAGTGTCTCACTTACCAACAGACTAAGGCCGAGCACCAACGTCCCAGTGGTCTATTGCAACCCTTACCAATTCCCAAATGGAAATGGGAAAATATCACCATGGATTTTGTGGTGGGACTACCCAGGACTAGGAAAGGTTATGATGCAGTTTGGGTCATAGTAGACCGGTTGAACAAGTCTGCACATTTCTTACCTATGCGGACTACAACCAAGGTTCCTGAGCTTGCTGAATTGTATATAAGGGAGATTGTACGGCTTCATGGAATACCAATTTCTATTGTTTCAGATCGGGATCCAAAGTTCACATCGCATCTATGGAAGTAGGTGCAGAATGAGCTGGGTACACAGTTGAATTTTAGCACAACATATCATCCCCAAACCGATGGCCAGTCAGAACACACTATCCAAATCTTGGAGGACCTTCTTAGAGCATGTGTTTTAGATTGGGGAGGGTCTTGGGATTACTACCTTCCATTAGCAGAGTGCACTTACAATAATATCTATCAGTCCAATATTGATATGCCACCCTATGAAACTCTCTATGGTAGGCCATGTAGATCCCCTCTCCATTGGGATGAAGTCAGAGAAAGGAAGATGCTAAAGTCTGAGGAGTTGCAACTTTATGTTGATAAGGTGTCTTTGATTAAGCAGAGGTTGAAACAGGCCCAAGATCGTCAGAAATCATATGCAGATGCACACAGGTCAGATAGGAAGTTCAACGTTGGTGACTATGCTTTCTTGAAGATCAGACCTATCCGTGCCATAGCTAAGAATAAAGGGAAGCTTAGTCCGAGATATGTGGGTCCTTTTGAAGTTATGGAGCAAATTGGTGAATGTGCTTATCATCTTGCTCTTCCTCCGTAGTATAGCATGATGCACAATGTCTTTCATGTATCCAATTTGAAGTATTATGTTAAGGATGATAGCCATGTGCTGAATCACGAGCCTCTTGAATTGTGGGAGAATCTCTCGTATCCAGAACAACCTACAAAGATTCTCGACTCCAGGGTCAAAGAGCTCCAGAATAAGCAGATCCCGATGGTGAAGGTGCAGTGGAACCATCACGGTGCTAAAGATGCAACCTGGGAGCTATGAGTAGATATGGAGCAAAGTTTTCCTCACCTCTTTCATCTAGTTTAATTTTGAGGACAAAATTTCTTTTAAGGTTAGTAGGATGTGATAATGTGGTTTTTCTCTTTCATTTATGACATTGACTTCTTCACTTGAATTTAATTCAAAACTCTAATTCACCTAAAGATAAATTGACCACTCCAAGATTGGAATCTCGAGCCCAAACTTTACCAACATGTGGGATATGCTATGGTGAACATATGATCCAAATTTCATTCCATTTGGACATTCCTAGTCCCCTCTATGATTTTTACAAGATTTGAATAAAATTTAATCTAATTTTTGTCACGATATCCATCGTTTAACCTAAAGTTCTCGATTTTTAATCCTTTGTCATGCGGCGCTGACGTCAGCAATCTGCGGGTTACCTCTCCCAAGCAACCACGACTATCAGATGGCACGTCCACGAATCCTGGGCAGATCGGACGACCATACGGTCATCCTCTTCCTCCGGTTGACCAGCGAGATCGTGGCTACAAACACCTCACGCGAAGGCACCCACTCCTGCCACTCTACACCACCTCGCACAAATCTGACCAAGGCAAACAACTCCCCTCACCTCCATGAACCTGCCAAGTCCTTGCACGACCCCAAAAATGAATACAACTTTCACCACAACCTCGCCGGTGAGTGACCTTCTCCAACTGCCGCTGAGCCCATTTGGGCATCCGTGACTCACTCAATCCCATGCTTATTTAAACATCCAAACTGCTTCTCCAACACCCCTTTACATAATCCCTCACTTCAATTCGCCCAAAGATAGACCAGAGGACTCCGCCTTCAAGCTCGCCCCTTTCTTTCTTGTCCACCACCGCCTAGCTCCTGACCTGGCCACACTCATCCACTTTGCTCCAAATCAACCTTCCATATAGTCTTGGGGAACCTCCATCCACCTCGACGGTGCCCCAAAACACCCCGACACTACCTACTGCTCCCCCTCCCACTTTCCTCCGCCGTGAGCTGTGCAGCTCGCCAGACTCCTAGTCGACTCATCGACTGGGAGGGAGCCACGACCCGAGGCTTGGCCGTCCAGCTGCGGAAGGACCTCACGAAGCTAACCCAATTGTCACCTGTGCACGAGGAGGAGCACATCCATCACACAAGCTCGTCGGAGATTGAGTTTCCAACATGCTGTGAAGCATTGAGCAAGGAATGTGGGACCCGCTCAAGCCTAGTTGGACCAATAACGCGAGTCCACGTGGGGCTGACTCAGATCCAAGTGGACCAACCCAAGATCGCCAAGTAAGCAGCCCCTTTTATTCACCTCAGCAACACAGATCTTTTCTAATTTACGCGAGTGAGATCTCGACCATTGGATCTGAGCATCCAACGGTCCTCCCTTTACTTAGATTTCATTTTTTACTCATAATTCAGTAAATGACCTAATTTTGGGGAAATTCGTTATAAATAGTAGGAATGTCAGAAAAATACAAATCAATACTCCATTTTGATCAGAAAAATACAAAGATCATGAATGTGACATATGTTGACTCTAAATATGACTCGAATAAACGATATTGCTCAAATATGTTTATATCATGTTTAATTATTTAGAAGTTACTCGAACCTGAGTAAATCACTTAAACCATGTGATTATCCTCTTTTTGTACCTAGATAATTATGGAACGTTCATTTCCATTTAATATGACCCAATTATCAATAAAGTCTAATTATCACTCTTTTTCCCTATTTGATTTACCAAAAATGGGTATAATTTACCAATATGATCTAAAGACCATCAATTTGATCAAGAACCATACTCTGGCATGACATTATCAATCATGGACTCAAATTCATACTCAATGACTCATACTCAACTCTCATGACTCTTAAATAAGAAAATGGCCTTTTTATACTCTTTTAGAATTAAATGGTGATTTCACCAACATATCTAATAAATACCAAAACTCTTATAATTTCAGGAAGACAATGGTACCAGTGAGGAGCATCTCTAGACTCCCCACTTCTGAGTAGAAGGTACGCCATTACCCTCATTTGTCTCATATCAGTGAATGGTTGTATTATACTTATAAAAGACTTGGCATATGATAATGTTTGAAATAGATATCAATGTATGCTTAATTTTGAATGATGTTTTGTATAAAGTATGTTATCACACCTGAACATAAAATGCTTGTTCCATTATACTATAGCGCACTATATCTCTTTGGTAAGCATAGTGCTTGAGGGTGATATATCTCTTTGGTAAGAAGATCACCATATATAATGATCTATCTCTTTGGTAAGAAGATCATGAGGCCTTAAAACATCTATCCCATTGTTAGGAAGATCCAAGAGTATATAATGGAAAAATAAACTTAAAACATGTCTTCTATTTCTTTTCAAACATCACTGTTCAAGTATATGTCTATTATTATTTTATACTTTGCTAAAACTTTAATTCTAGTACTCTTGCCAAGTCTCTTGTATTTTTCTTTTGCCAAGATGTGAAGAGAGGTATAATTGAAGAAACGTAGGCGTACTCAGTACAATTATATATATATATATATATATATATATATATATATATATATATATATATATATATATATATATATATATATATATTGTGCTGACATGTGTACCAATTGCAAATGTTTCATAGGTACCTTCTGCTAATGATGGTGATGATGTTGCAACTCAATATGCTGGCTCAACAAAATCAGATCTTCATGGGGATGCTAAAGCTAAATGGGACTCTTAGTTTATGTTATTTTTCTTTTGCAAGTAGTTCTCTCATGTATTAAGTTTTCTTCTGTAGAACTCCTATGCCTTCGGGCCCCTATGTAATTAACTTTTGGTTTATTTAAGGAAGCTTGTTATTTGGTGCATGTATATACTTGTGTGTTTGATCCACTCAGGAACAAGCAACTTTAACCTCTTTATACAACTTATGTTGGCACCTGAGGTGCAGAGCGGGGTTAGGTTGTTAACCCGTGATATAATCATCTTGAACAAGTCACCTATGAAGTCATTGAGTTGTGCTCTAGAAAGAGTCACCATCTAACCCTAGACATCCCTTGAATAACAACATAAAAAGTTCCATTGAGATCAGGGTAGAACCCACAAGTGATTGTTTATTTAAAACAAGATGTCAAGCAAATGGGCTTCTTAACTTGATCTCATAAAGGAAACCATTTAAATCACTTTATTAGGACTAACACATTATATTTAGGCATCATTCCAATTTATTGGATGAAGAAATATTAGATCTTAACCATTAGGTCAGGTTCATATATTAAAACTCTCAATTGGAGTATATGTCCGACTATTGCATTAAATGACCCAAGAAATCATTGGTTTAATGCTTAATTGATGCTACAACCATTGCTTAAATCACCATGGGTTGTGGAGACCTGATACACCATCAATAGTGACCATTAAGTCACCATAGGTTGTTAGATCAATACTATATTCATTAATCACCATCGAATATCAAACTAATATCACCATTGATTGATAGCATCATTAGAGTACTTAGTTCTTATTCACTAAGCTTCTAATTAGGCCAACACCTGACCTAAGGGGTGAACGTCATTTGACACCCTTAGTCACCACCATCAGTTGTCACGAAGACAACACCATCAATTGTTACAATGGTACCACCATTGAGTCATGTGTTTATAGAAGAAATAAGCCTTAAACCACTACGGAAAAATGTTGATTGAGCTACACTTATTTTAACTACAAGTATTATATTTGCAGCTAAGAACTATCTTTCTTTACAAATTATATGAATGTAAGAAGAGAAAATGTAACCAGTTCTAATAACTACAAAAGTGACTACATATCTCGATTACTAATCTTCTTTCCAAACTTCCCCCCCTCTATTTCCCGCTCCCCCTCTCAAATAACCAATACGTGAAAAAATTCAACTTCGTGCTACTCCGTCTTCCCCGTATTTGCGCGGTTAGTACTCCCTACACCCAAATCGGCACCCCATACCGCCCCTTCCCCGGTCGCCCGTTTGTGATCGTTCCCTCTCAATATCTTCTCCTAGCTCCCATGAGAAACCTCGATCTGATCGCTCTCTCTTCCCCTCTCACACTCTTCTCCTCCCTCCCATCCCACTCTCCTCGCCTCTTCTAGCACCTAGCCTCGCGGTCTGGCAGAGATGATATCGTAGAAGGATGGAGCGTATGGGGAAACCGAAGAGAAGAGAAGGTCGTGCCCATAGCTCCGTGTCAACCTCCTCAATGACAGGCAAGTCTCGACAAGTTAGAGTCACTGGCACAACTCCTGTGGAAGCAATCTTTTAAGAATGGAGCACGATTTTGGGGTTTTTCCTTTGATAGTCTTTTTGTAGGAATCTGTTGTCAAGATAACATTGAGGAAAGTATATTTTATACATCAGCCGCAAATCCCCCCGTATCTCGATAATCTGTGGTCGTGCCTTTATACTATATTACGACATTGGTGCCAATTTTCCTCCTCCAGTAAAGGCCAATGTTTGAAGAGAAGGGTCATTATTTGCACGGTCAGATTATTTATCAGGGTCAAGACTCATGGACGTCAATGCATATGCAGCCATAAAAAATTCTTGCTTTGTGAAGTGGGCTGCCTAGAGTTTGTCACATGGTTCAACCTTCTAATTACCCTTCTAATGGTGATGCAATAATGCACTAGCTAGTAAACTTTTAATTTGATTCTATGGATACAGCAAGATTGCCTTATCTGCCACCAGTAAGTGCCGAGAGTCATGTGCTACAACAGAGATATATTCCTTCTAGTCACACTATGCATCCTTTCAAAATAGAATTGTCATCCCAATCTTCCTCCATACCTCTCAAACCCTTCCAGTATGCAGGTCATTCATGAAGAAATATGCAGAAGCTTCAAGTCCAGAAAAAATATCACACGAGATACATTCCAAGCATGCACAACAAAAGTCACGACCGCTCACGTCGACAAATCCAATAACCACCAAATAAATAACCAAGAAGAGAACATAATTGGTAAAGAAGACCACAAAATTCTATTAAGCAACTTCAAGAAGATTACAAAGATTGTCGTTCCCTCACAATCTTGTGCCCACAATAAAATTTTGTAATCCACTCTCGTTCTCTCCCCTTTTTGGCTATCCTTTGTGGCATTCCATTTTGACACATGATGTTATCCTACGTTGGCACACCCGAAGTTACCACACGTTAGAACCCCCACACATCGGTGCTCCTTGGCACCCAATATACATCGGTGTCTATCCCTATTTATAGATCGACTCCCAATTAGATAATACGAGATGATACGACAATTCTATAGTGATTAAGAAATGATAATACAAAAGGATAAGGAAATAATGTCTTAGACTCCAAGTCTAATATTAATTGTATTTTCCTAATATTGTTACATATTATTTCTTATCCAATTAGGATAAGAGACAAAATCCTAACTTCCACTTTGAATCTTATCCACTGAAGTTGCTCCTCCAAGAAGTCTACTCTCGTTCTTCTTCTGTGCTTCCGCCCTCGGAAGCTGCTTCTGTTTCCAGAAACGTATCACCACGCACGCTTGCATGGAGTGTGTGTCCAGACATGACTGTCTAGACCCTTCATGTGAGAGCTCATCGTATTGTACAGTTTGAGAAACTGTACCGCCTCCACCTGCGGTTGAAAGAACTGCATCCTTCGTACCTTTGGCCCCCATGCCATAGGGTTGTGTCTTCTTTTAGTCACACCCACTTGAAGACACTGCGTGGTCGGTCCAACCATGACTTCCTCTTTCCAACAGTTGATAACTTCACTTCTGCATCTGTTGAAATTTACAGCCGAGTTTGCAATCTTGCACCAGACTGCCCGTGAGAGTTGAATACATGTAGCAATCTTCGGGTTCATGACACCCACCACCCATGCTACTGCTTCATCTACACCTTCTGAGTCGGTAGACCTCTCATCAGCCGCTCCTCTTTTGGTTAGAAAAAATCCAACCAGTTGATGGAACCAGGTAGCCTCCGTTGTCGCTTGCCCCTTACAAGTGAATTGTACGACTCCACCTCGCGTTGATATTTCACAACATGTGGATTCGCTCCCGCCTAGTTGCATAACGATGTTGCTAGAATCCGCTCCTCTTTTGGTTAGAAAAAATCCAACCAGTTGATGGAACCAGGTAGCCTCCGTTGTCTTAGCATTGACTCGCAAGAACCTCTGGAGTTTGAATTGTTAGGATTTTGTCTCTTATCCTAATTGGATAAGAAATAATATCTAACATGATACGTGAGCGCATTCTAGCAAGAAGTTGTGGCCTATGTTTTAGATTATAAGAAGAGAATAACACTCACAAGAAATATATTTTACCGTAAAATTTCCAATTTTTTAGACATTTCGTCCTGAGGGTGATGTGTTATTTGGTAACAGCTTAATCTTCTTATCTGAAATAGCAGTAGGCAGTCCATCTACTTATTTCTCAGATATTGAACTAATAGAATAAATCTTCCCCTCAATCTATCTAGGAAGTGATCTGTCACTTAGGAAGAAAGATATATGGCTCCTATGGAATGGAAAACTTGATAACCAGAAACAACACTGCTAACATTCATGGGGTATAGGTGTATAATTCGTGATCATGCAGGAGTTTAGATGGACCCAAGACCATCAGAAACTGTATTTATGTGCAAATATAATGAGATTACTAGTGTGCTTTAGTACTAAGAGTCTGTAAAGTTTCTTTTTATCTCAGAAACGCCAATGGTCATATACAATAAACAACAAAAGGAGTTAAGCTTCAACTGCCAACCGTGCTGATGTTGGCTACGTGAATTTTAAAAGAAACACAACGGATTTGAATCATTACATGTATGTTGTAGCTAAGATAATAGCTAACGTCCAATTATCTATTCAAGGATGTGAATCATTACGTGTAGACTGTAGGTAAAACAGTATCAAAGGTCATCTAGTAATCTGTCATGAGAAATTCAAGATAACACAAGACAAATATGCGTTTAGTTATATAATATGTACATGGTATGAGAAAATAGTCTTAACTTCCTTTTGATAGAACTCAAAATTTAAGGCAAACACAAATTTCGGTTCTGATAGTCATTTGATATATACTAGGAAAACAATTTGGCATTGTTCGGGAACCTTCAGAACTCGTAAATCATTCTTAAATTTCTCTTTAAAAATAGTTTATTCATTTAGAAATAACGTGGTTTACGAGATAGACAATTCATATTTCTTTTTATAATCTTATACACAGAGTAATTTTCTTATAGAATAACTGTTTTCAGAAAGTGTTGTAAATTCTTGGTAATTCCGATGCAGCAAAAAGTTACTTTTATGTAATCAAGCAAATATACATTCAGAACTAATGACTTCAAAATTAACCATACTCAATTATTCTTTGTATTATAGGCCTGCATTTTGTCAACTAAGGTGCATTAACTTAATTCCCAAAACGTAGTGATTTACTGCAGACATACGAAGTTGATGATGGTTGACATATACGAATTTTGGATGTTTATACATTCCGCTTTTATCAATGGATGAATTGCACATTGGTTTATACCTTAAAGCTCCTATCTCCTTCAATGGCTACGTTAGCCTCTGTTTCGTTGGTTTCTTAATTGCTTTTACTGCCGATATTAAATGTTAAGCTCAACCCCACTCCGTTTGACCTTTCTACCATTTGGATTGTTGTTCTCAGGCCTATCTTGTACCACCGCTGGCTGCTGCATAATTGCTGGTTCTTCTACTTCCATGTCTCTAAGCTTGATCTATTTCCTACTCCAGATCATGTGGTCTCTAGGGACCCTTTTAGGCAAGGTAATGATTTCTAACTAGAGTTTTACCTTCAAATTTGCAATTGTTGTATAGTGTGCAAGGAGCTGCTTTTGCTAATGACCATATATAGACAAACTTTTTGCTGCTATTATTCTCTAAAGCCAGCCACATTGAGGATATACAATGAAGAACCATTCTTTTAATGCACCAAAAGTCAGTTAATTTAATTGCCGTAGATGGCTCAATTTTCACTCCTGACATTCCAAGACGACATGAGGATATCTGGCCTAAAAAGAAGTCCACAATCATGAATGGATTCAAGTTATTCCAAATAAGAGATACATGAGTTCTTCAATTCACCATCTATTTGGTCAAGTGCAGCTTCAAATCAACTAGGTTTCATTCTCTTCAAGAAATAAGGAGAAATTGAAGCTTCTCTAGATATTCTCATTTTTTGAGAAAGCACTCACAATGATGAGTCAAGGATACTTATAAGAAATCCTTTGCACTTCTCAATATGTTGACACTTGTAAACTTCCTTGCAGGAACAATTTCTAGATTGGAAATAGTTTTCAAAATTCTACTTCTTTCCAACTCTATCCTAGCAGCCTTCTCCCTTTTTAACTCTTTTAGTAAAACTTCTCTATTAATCAATTGTTCTTGCAATTCCCATTTGTGTTTTTTTTTTCAAAATTCTCTAATTTTATCTTCAAGTTTCTTTGATCGACATTCGTGAGTAGAAACATTTTCCATCACTGTATGATATTCTTGCCTACTCTCAGATGCAGTATGCCTTTCATTATCAAGGGTCTGACTAAGCTTTCTTAGCTCTGAGGCATGCGATCTGAGTTTCTAGGTCTTCCATTCAAGATTTTATCTGAGAAGATCAATCATTCTGACGTTCTTTACTTCAGATGCAACTACTTTTTCCTTTGCAGCCTCAAGACCAGAATTCAAGATTTCCTCAATATCATCCCAATCCTCAACCTTCCTGGAAGCGGCTTCCTTCATAGCTTCAGTCTACCTTAGCAGAGGCCTTGTAGATCTAGGCACTTGGGCAATAAATTCATCATACTTTAGTTCACTTACCTTTTATCTCTAGTGGAGGTCAATATTATCTTTCTAGACCATTTCTTCTTGAAAAACAACTTATCTATATATTTTTCTTAGAGTTTGTCTATCTCTTTAAGAGAATGTGTCAGCATAGCTTTGCGTTTAGAAGATTCTCATTAATAGTTTTTAAGTTCATCTTTTGCTTCATTAGTAGCACATGCCTCAACTAACTCTTTGGAATATTTTGTAGCTTTTAATGCCTTAACTTGTGGTTCCTTCTCAACGTGCACCCACAACAAATTTTCGAGCTGCATAAATGTGCCACAAATAGAATTTCAGGTAGTACACAAAAAATTGAGATAAATTGATAAGGAAAAATCAGGCCTATGATATAAAGGTTATCTTGAGTAAAATATAATTATATACCTTTTTTCTTCTATGTTTAGACAAGAAAAATTCAGAACCATGACAAGAAAATCCCAATACTGTTGGGAGAGTCCGTTCAACTTGTTTCTCATATTGGAGTTAATTGACAGAGATACTATTACACAAGCTTTGTGAGCAACTTACAAAATGCATAGGGATCTGTGGAATACCTATACTTTGTAAGTTTAAACTTGAGACGTACTTCATACATTAAACACTACATACTTCTACTAAGTCTAAGATACTTGTTGTGTTAGTTTAACTTTACAACTCTTGAATATCTAATCTCCTACAAGCTACATGATAATGTTGAATTTGTGATATGAACTAGTAAGAATGTGATATTATGTAGCTACTATGATCCATACATTTTCAGATTTGATATTCAAGACAGAAATCCACGTACATGCATGTGCAAAATAAGCCGTTAAGGATATTTTACCAAGTTCTTTTTATGTGACTCTTTTTGTATCAAATGAGTTATGCTCTTGGACGTCTATATATGATTATATTTTTGATGCGAAATTCCAAACATCGTAGTGATTTTTGGTAATGCTAGGACTTGACCATATAGTAAAAGCAATTTAAGCATCTAGTAAAAGTGTTTATGTTCCATCTTATCCTAGAATAACGATCTATAACTTATTGTTTTTGAGAATTTAAAAAATCTGCAATCCTGAATTGATTACAAAATGTTGTGGTTGTTGTTTAGGCTTGTTTAGTTTTCTCTCTAAGTTGTAATCTTGGTGGAGTGTAAGGGCAACCGAGATAGATATGGGACCAACTACAAGTAGCTTCTTATCTTAGAGCCAAGTCTAAGTAGTCTCTACCTATCCGAATCTAAAATTTCAATTGCTTTTACTTTGTTTCTAGTGTATAGAGAAGCATATGTGTTAGCCTTCATGGCTTCATCAGTAGGAGCGAATCACGACCAGTAGCTCCTCGCATGGGGTGTAAGTTCTTCAATTTTTTTTATCTAAGATTACTAGCTCTGTAATCCATAGCCTAGTTGGCCAATCCACTAAAAATAATAAGTGGAACTATCTATTAATAGCTACTTATTCTTGTAGAACTTGATAGCAAGACATTTACTTCACACATGAGGAGTTTATATTCATGAGATTTAGCTTGCAGCCAACTAATGAGATTACATAAGTTAGAGTTTAGGGCTTCACACAAAGCTTCAAATGGAAATGACTAATAAAGATCACCTTCTTGAATGGATCTTAGTACAACAAAGAAATCTTACATATAACACTTCATTTGGAAGACAATACAGAGAAACATAGTTTCATATTAATCATTCACATGACATTATCCTATATCTAAAACATCATTGTTCCATTCAAATAAACCTGAATAGCTGAAATTTCATGACTTAGAACCTGAATAGCATTTATGAAAGTTCTGTAGAAGAAGTAATCCTTCGAGAATAACATAGAGACTGAACTTCAGTGAAACAATATGAGTTCTTTTCGCATTTTGTTATTTCATATCTGATGAGAAGATGAAATAACATTGACAAAATCTAACACGTTAAACCGAGTTTGCATAACATCTTATTTCATCATTGATGAGAAGATGAAATAATGTGTAAGCTTGTAATGTACTTTTGCTCTGTTTCATGTCAATAATATTCATTTCCTCAATTTCTCAACTATTTGATTTAGGCCCCTCATTTCCAATTCCCCTCCTACAAAATGAGATGAAGACATCCTTAGAATTGAACCCGATCTCATGTGTAGGCTTAGTAGGATATGTGAATTTAGACCTTTCTATATTATCAATTCCACATGTTCATATTTTGATGCAAAAACTAAAAACTCTCAACTTAATATTATATGTCCAGACACTCATAATGTTTCATGAAAAACTATTAAGATGATTAAATATGCATTAGAATGTTGAGATATTTTTTGTGAATGTCATGTACTTCTCTAGTGAGACCTCACCTTTGTGACCGTTAGTGTCAACAAGGTTCGAGCATTGACCAATTCCCATACTATGCTATAACATAATCTTTATCCTCACAAATATTCTTCTCCCATGTAAAACTGCCTACTTTCTTCCATGCTTCAGTCTCACACCACTCTCTGATGCCCTTATTTGTTTTCACCTCAATTTATCTAAGAAACTCTCTACTTCACCAACTTATGTTTACACTTGATATTCTAAGGTCTCATGATAGTAGAAGCCACTCTATGTGTTATGACCGTATCCGAGCTTAATTGGTAAACTAGGGTTTACCTGGATGATTATATGCTTAATTGGATTGATCATTTATTAAATCTAATTAATGATGATAATTCAATTATGATTTTTTAAACATAATAAGAATGTTAAGTGTTCTATTGTTTGAGAAATTAGGTTTGAGAAATATAAACGCTAGTTGGCTAAAATTAGGCTTTTGATGGTACATGAGTATGGAATTTGATCAGGATAGCAATGTGGTAAATGATTTTTCATATTTTCTACAAATTTGGTATTAAATTGAATTTTGGATATAATATGGATAAATCAATCATGCATATTGGAGAAAATTGTTTGAGTGTTCTTTGAATGTGGTTCTCAGTCGAACTATATTTCGACCAAAATGCCGACAGAGTGCTTTTTAGCAGTGTAGTGTTTTATTTTTACTTATTTATTGGTAACTCCAAATGATTTGAAATTTTAACTAGAGATCTGAAACTCAATCATAAACAACATGTAAAAAAAATCATAATTTTTGGATGCGTTTAGATCTTATCAGTAGATGAATTACAGTAACTGGCATTTCTACATAATTCTGGATAGCAGTGCACTATTCGATTTTTAATTATTTAATGGAAGTTTGGAATGATCTCAAATTTTAACTAAATATTACTAGCTCAATTATACACAACATGCTAAATTATCATAACTTTTGGAGAAAGTTTGATCTTTGAAATATACGAATTACAGAAACCTTTTTATGATAGAAAAATCTACTGAAATAAGAAATTTTTTTAGTGAGGGGTCAAAGTGCAATTGACTCAAGCAGCTCAATTGCTCTATATGGTCAAGCTAAAACACTAACAGCTCTCATAATTCGTGATTCAAACCAGAGAAATAAAATCCTAGAGAGAGAGGGAGAGTTAGGGTTTGAGAGGAGAAATTGATGGAGATGCTGACCTAGGGTTTTGTGGTCTGAGGAATGATGAAATCATATAAGTTTAGCTTCTTTGCATAAACTTTAACGGTTTATCTTCTCTCACATGTCAAGATTCCATCCCTCCTCTATTTTGATCCGAAATGGTGTCAAAATTTCCCCTTTTCTCACTCATTCTTCATAATCCCTCATTTTTTAGGGTTTTCAAGTTGAAAGGAAGAAGAATTGGGTGAATTGCTAGGGATTTGATATGGATTTGAGATTTTTAGATATGGGATACATTTTAAGGTGTTTTCACACCTAGTGGGAACTTCTTTTAAATAGTATATTGCACGAAAATTGGTTAATTCATCCATAATCTTTAATTGCTTAGTATGCGACTACAAACCCTGAATTGTCTATTTGTTCTAAGTTGTTGCAAAATAATATGAAATGGATTCTTCCTCTGTTTGGATGAATTTCAGATGATAAAACCATATTAGAAATGTATACAAAACATCCTAATGAGAATTTCCTAAGTATTCACAACAGTTATAAGAGTAAATTGAAATATAGGGAATTTGTCTATGATTGAAATTTGTTGTATAAGTAAATAGGGAAATTTGCTTATCTAGATCCCCTTGGTTATGAATGATTGTCTATCTAAATTCATAGTCCATATATGTCAATTACTTTCTTGGATTTTGTTCAAAGTGAATAGTGTTTGTTTGATATCTCAATAAAGAGGGTGAAACCCTAGATGCGAGGAAAGTTGGATATTTGCGAATAGATATCGTGAAATCCATTTGAAGGGATTTTTTTGACCTGAAAGACTTTATTTATTCAATGTTATTATTGATGCATGATATCTCAGTGAATGGCATGGAAACCCAAATCCATCTCAGTTCCAAAGTTTCATACGTATATTGATTTTATATGATTTTTTGATAGTAGTCTTTATTCAGTGAATGTTTATGTTGCATGAAATCTTTATGGGAACCATGTGAATAAGTTTTTGCCTAGTGAGAGGTGACAAGATGTGTGATGGCCTTGTGAGACATGAGAATACTTACAACTAGTGAAATGAATACCTTGGTCTAAGGACCTAGAGGTAATGGTTAGTTGTTACAGAGGTAATAATGGTATGTAATGATTTAAGGGTTTGAATATCCAGATCCAGTAATCATGATAATGATGTGAAAGGATGAGAATTCCCAGTAATATGATAAGGGATTGAGATCTAGGTATCATGTGTTTTAAAGATTTGAAAAGTACGTGATAGATGTATTACACCTTTCTTTGTAGCGTTTGTTGTGATTAAATGAAACCCTAAGGGTAGGGTGTTCAATGAATCAAGTATTGTGATATCAATGTTCTCAGTTATTATTAATAATTCTTGTCATGATAAGTAATTAACTCTTAATTGAGTTATGAGATGCACAACTCAAGATTTTGGTTGATATGCACGTTCTTTGAGAAATTACAGATAAGTTGTAGGTGCTACTGATGATTACTCATATGTCAAGTAATTAACTCTAATCAGTATAATAAGATGATAAATTGCACGATTCTAGTGTGTATGTGCCAAGTGGACATGTAATCTGTTTATTTAAGAATTTTAGTCTGCCTGCATGTATAATATGTCGATTACTCAGTATATTACAATGTTTTTGAGTATACTGCTCTGTCAGGTCTAGAATGATATTCATGTTGTGATTTTCTAGGAAATAATAAAATTATAGATTTAAGGGCCCTGACACCGTAGAACCCCTATGTGAGGTCTGTGCCTTAGGGGTGAAATGACCTAACCCTGGAAACATCTAATATACGAGGGTCAGAACGTACTATCAGGTGGCACAGGGGACGAAGCCCTAGTGGAAGTCTTCTTAAATTATAGTTTGTAGTGTCCAACAACAACCAAAAGTCCTGGTGGCACTAGAGTACAGAAAAGCATGTCCAACATCAACCAGAAGTCCTGGTGGCACAACTTGACTCTCTGCCTGTGTGCTCAGTTTAGAGGAGGAGTCCAGTTTACGACGCAATAGGAGCGCCGAGGCCAGAGATCCAGTTTCCCTGCTAGCAGACCAGGAGAGTAGTCAGACTTAGCTATCCTGGGGTGTCAGCTAAGTCTTGTACGGTGGGATCATAGTGCACTATGAGTCTTCATATGTAGAGTACACTCCATATGATCATGTCATAATAAAATGAATGAGAGGTCAAACAAGTGTGTACAGTTATTCAATTATTCTTTGTATGCTTCTTAATTATTACTTCTCTTTATGATCAATCAAGCATTTCATATATTGATTCACTCTTATAGATATTTAGAGTATCTTGCCATATTTATGATTGTCAATTATTAGACTCTTTAAAACTTATTGCTGTTGTAATTTATATCAATTGCTCAAAAGTATATATGTAATTATATCAGTACTTTAGACTGTTTCTTTGAAGTACTCATTCATTGAGCGAGTAGGCTCACCCCTCTACTCAAAATTTTTAGGGAAATTACATGGACTTGAAGAAGATATCATTGCATCAGAGTAGATCTGCCACATGAGTTAAGTCTGAGTATAGTTAAGTTTAGCCGGTCCCTATCACTCTAGGTCTTTGTATAGGTGTGAGAGAGTTGTAAATGATGTTTTGTATGTTTGTTTCTTTAACAAGAGAGAATGCAAATGATTGTCATGTTGTATGTACATGGAAGTGTGAGAAACATAATGAATGTATGGATGTGTATCATTAATGTTAAGATAATATTATAGAAATAAAAGTTTAATTCTCTTGTAAAGTTTGTTTATGTGATTGGATGTGAGAAAACAAAGAGTTTGAAAAAGAAGAAAAAGTTAAGGGTGATCTTTGTATTACGTTAAATCCTTAATTTATGCCCTAATCTCAAGATTTATGGTAATTGTGAGATCGGGGTGTAACACTATGTCTAGAATCTGCAGATTCTGAGCTCTCAAAACTGTTTTAATCTTCAGTTTATTTCAGCTATACTTCAAATTTCTCTATACTTAGTGTTGGTATTCTGTAAATTTCAGCTGACTCCCAGATTTCATTGTACTCATGTAGGTACTTCTCTACGTAATATCATTAATAGATTCTCTACTTTTTTGGCTCTTCTTCATTGCCTTTTAAAAAAATTCTTTGTTCAGATTAAGTGGGTCTTTATGCCACCTCAATTTTCTGTAGCCTTTCCAAGTGTAACATTCTTCTAAGCAATCCATTAGTAATACAAGTTTTATTCCTTCACTAGGTTGTTTGTGTTTCAGCAAACAATGTCGCCTCCACATTGAAGCCATGGAGACCAACATTGACGGTGGACCAAGTTTAAGAAAGTTGCAATTTATTTGTTATCTTATCACTAACAAATTACCTTGATTATTTTTTAAAGTTTAATTGTCCTTAACTGGAATACTACTTACTGATTACCTTGTCAGGATGTTGTCAAGGAGATTGCTGCTTCTACTCAACCCATCTTAGAAGAAATGGATCTCTATTCAAAATTTTCAGAACCTAATGAGAAAAAAGGTACATTGTATACATGCATATCTTTTTTAAATTAGTGGATAGCATTGATACCCAGGTCCCACACCTGAGCCTATTTTCTGCTTGAATTATGTAATTATGTCATCTGAGATTCTAATCTCAATTATTTGCTTATGGTTTCTTGTTGGTTTAAAGTGGAAGTGTTGAACTTCTTTGTTCTTTTTTATGTTTGCACTCATGCCTTGGAATTAGTGTTGACGAGCAGCTATACTAAAGATAATTCTCTATTTGTTTTTTTTCCATTAAAACCCCCTGTAATTAGTCATTAATTCCACTAGTATTAAAGATCATGTTGTGTGGAACAGTCAATGGAATATTCTTCACTAGATCCTGAACCAAACATTTTGGAAGTTGTCCTTCTAACTTTTCTTCACAGAACATGAATGGAACCTTCATCAAGGCCTATTCAAACAAACCTTTCAGGCTAATCAATAGTTGAGGCACAACCCTATATATATCCATAATAGTACCAATATCTTTCTTAACCCAATTCTAGATAAAGGAGAATGGTTTGTACCTTAACCTTCTTAACAGAACTGAATAAATCAACTAAATAGATTGCAATAGGTCTAATCTTCCTTAAAGCAATGAACACTAGTTTATAACAAGGATGTGCAATGTCAGATTTTAGAAAGATATATTTTTTGGTTTTGTAATCTAGGTAAGAGGGGAAACTTTTGTTGCTTTCTTGTGTCTATTGGCCTTGATGAATATGAGTATAACTACCCTCTATTCACCTTCTGTTCTTATTTTTGATAACCTTGAATTCTTTCTTAATCTAAGATTTTGATTAAATGTGTGATAGTGATTTCATGATGGTAAAAGTTAAAAAAATCAGTGGTTTATGGCATTAACTTGTACAATGTCTTTGAGCATTCAATATTCATTTTATGTTGTGGCAATAACAAAGTTATCAACTCAATGTTTCATATTTAAGAATTGGTACGGTAACAATTGGTCCTCTCCGTTGAGAGTTAAGAGGGAAGTGGATATTGCACCATTGTTATGATGTGTGATGGTGATTAAGCAGAGCAAGCAACAATGACATATTTGACTTTAATTGGGAGTTTGGGACTAATTTGTACGAACTTAGAAAGGATTTTTAGGTTACATTTAGCTGGTTTGTATGGCCTGCATTGCATGTTTTCATCACCATTTTGTCTGCAGTAATAAGCAATGTCAAATACTAAATTCCTTAAGATTATCTAACTCAAATATTTTTTAAATGTATAGTAATATCCATTAGATGTTTGCCTATTAAAGCATTTATTCTTCTTTTAATTGGTAAAAAACCGATTCAACTTTCTTTTCCACCGATGCAATTGTTGTTGATTGTCTAGCACATGTATCATCAAGTGCCATCTGATAAAGGGGGGGATTTTTCATGAGCATCACTTAGTTCAACACTATCCAATACAGAGTCAACTTATTTTGGCTAAATCTATTATTGTTACCAGGTATTGTCTAACTCTGATTCAACTTTTTCTTTGTTAGATTGGTCATTTATCACAACTTGTCATTCACAAATGACTTGTTACCATCAACATTGCTAGCCTGATCACTATGAATCAAGAAAATGGTTTCACACTTGGTAAGAGAATTTGGTGGAAATTTCTTCTCTCAAATGAAACACTTGATGTTTCTTGTGAGATTTATAATTCAACCCCTAACTTAGATAATTTGGAGGTAGAATAGATCTCCCTCCTATTGGGGTTTGAAGGTTCTATTTCTTGGGCCTCTTCTGAATACCATGATTTAGTTGTCATACCATAATAAGGAAATCATGATATTGGGACTCTTCTAAATCAATAGTTTGACCAAGAATATTATCGGAGGTTGCATTACTATAGACACATGCTTGTTTAGAAATACACAACCACATATGCATACCTTCCATAATATCGAAAAGAAACTAGTAGGGAAAATACGTACATAAAGTTTGAATTTGAAAATGAGTCAACTCCTTTAGAACATGAAAACATGTTCAAAATCTTACCCACCTATCTTGGTGAAAGTGACATATGTATCCCATATGATTGGAACTGGACAATCACATCACATGGAGTAAAAGGTCTGAACTGTCAAGAAGTCTGTTACAATTGCAACTCTTGAATATTTTTTTCTTGAACAAACTATTTTGTGTTACTTCTAATTTTTGGACTATTAGAGTTGCAGCTCTGAACTGGACAATCACATGACATGTTTGGGTTCTTGTTCTCTCTCTCTCTTGCATTTAGACACCATCTAGGTCGCATGCCTTCCAGTCTCTACATCCCCCTTGTTATTCCCTAGAACTCCCTTTGTCTGGCTGACTCTATTGCTAGGTTGCAACCTATCTATAGTGACACATGCCATAGGAAACGCTTGGAGCAGACACAAGGCCCATTGTTCCTTGGCTACTTAGATCCACCCCAATCTAGGGTGTATGCTTCCAACAATTATAGGGAGTTATCCTCTCCCATACCTCCATCTAATAGGACTATAGTTTCCCTATGAAGGACGTTTGCATTAGGAGTTGATAATGATTGATTCGCTACTCCCAGTTTTCGCAACCTGCCTAACTTTGAACATTTGTGTTCATCTATGAAAGACATCTTATGTTTTTAGATCTATGGTAAAAGATTATGTTGATCCAAGATGGTTCGTAGTATGAAATAGGATATGACCTCTCTTGAACACAAATCCACATAGAAGTAGTTGATACACCCAAGGAAGCTTATATTGTAGGATCTAAGTGACAATACACCATGAAATACAAAGAATATGGAATTCTAGATAGAAAAATAGCTAGAATAGTTTCTAGCGGCATTGCTGCAGATATGGAATAATTATTTAGATGTTTTTGCTCATTCTGCAAAAATTAGCTTGATTCTATACAAATAGTTGGTGACTCAGTCATATAAGATTTTTCTAGTGATTGCATGATGTTACATATGTTTTGTAAAATTATTAGTTGCTCTGGAAGCTATGTTCATTTCTTAAGTTTATAGTATTGGGGACTATAGTACAGAGGATTGTCTTTCAGTCTGGAACACATGAAGATTGAGTATTCTAGGAGATACTTTGTTTGCTTTTCCTTATTTATGGATACCACTCATTGATTCCCCTACCATCTATTTTTCTTCAATATTACTTCCAAAATAAGACTGCTTGATAGTTACTTTTGAATTTAATTAGTGGATTTCCTCTCAGACCTTGCATTAGTATGTTATGCATCCACATGCTAACAATTGTATTATTGTTGTTTGTTTGTCTACATCAGAACATGAGAAAAAAGTGATTTGCATATTATTATCATCCCAACTAACTCACACTAGAGAATGTGAGCATTTCAGATACTATGAACCTTTCATATTGTCATGGTAATTTAAATTCTAAAACATATGACATACAACTAATACTTTCCTTCCTTTTCTTACCCTGAATTCATAGAAATGATGCCTAATTGTGTGTTGTCCTTACTAGTCTATGCTTTTTCGAAACATGGATATCCTTTACCCCATAGTGGACTGTTGTGCAAATGCGTAAGGTATCAATGTATTTTTTTCACTTTTTTCTAGGAATATGCTTTTGAAGTATAAAAGTGTAAATTTCTAATTATTGTTGTTCATAAATATTTTACTAATATGTCACTACGATGTTGTGTCAGGCCATGATCAATGTTGGTGGACACCTTCTTAGTTCCACAACAATCGAGCATTTCATTTTGACACTAGGTTATAATTTCAAATATGTAAGTATCATTCTAAGGTTATTTTTACTCGAAATAAGAAAATAAGATTGAAGCCTTATTCACCTTATCATTTTCCTTCTACTTTAATAGCAACTGGGGAGGTTTTATAGGAGAAATCAATCTACCTCATGTAATAAATAGGCCTATTGGTCCTCCATTCACAATGGTATGCGATCACCTGGCCATGATAGTCTTTACGAAAAAGAGGCTTGCCTTTTAGAACTATCCATATTGACAAGTTTGTTGTATTATATCCCTTACATGTGCACTAACTAGAATATTCTTATCATCTAACTAGTTTAGTAGGTCTTATTTCATGCTTCACTATCTTTGTAGGTCACAACATCACCATTGATGGTCAAGGTATGGCTTGGTGGACAAATTTTAGCCACAAAAGTCTTCAACGCTAGAGGTCTAAAGGTTCAGATAATGTGGTTCAGGGATATAATTTATGTTATATTACATTGCACAATTTGCCGTTTTGGGCACTACATATGTATGACTGCAAGACTATAATGTGACCACACCTCAGAAATGACTGTGTCAACTCTTTTCCATGAAACTCCAAATATTGATGGAATTGATCCTGGTAATATTGAACTTTGAAATTTCTTTGGCATGCATGATTCATCTTTTTTAGTGTACAATGTTAACATCAAATATGCATTCAATATGTTGCATCATGAAACATGTTATGAGAATATGGTAATAGAAGACTCCTCAATTTTTGTAAATGTAGGATCCTATGATTATGTAAGCCATTATCACATGTTAAAACGGTTCCCACCATGATCAATTGTAGATTCAACATTTTAGTAACCACTCTTCTAGGACATGACATTGCTCGTTGTCTCTAATGAATCCACATGTGCATTTTAGACTCCCAATTTTATCGAATGTCTTACTCCATAGGTTAGTGGTTGTCCCCTCACCCCACTTAAACAGTGTTATCAATGGGTTGCTGGTAGAGTTGAGCATAGTGTTTCATTTAAACTTAGAGCCTTATTATTGTAGCATAACTTGTTTTAATCATATCTCTGACTATCATTATTGATTACATATCAACATTTGAAAGGTTCGTGGGGGTTTTCAATTACAAATCAAGGGCATTAAATTTCTGAATGTCTTGATAATATAGCTACTAAAGGTAGTAATGCAACTCAATGGATTTTTTGTGTGTCTTCTATTTCTCCTTAACATTTGATTTGGTTGTTGCAATAGGTTGCTCAAGTCCTATGTCAACCAGGGATAAAGTTGATTTTGCTAATCAACTACATACTTAACTAAGCAATAAAAAGCATGTAAAATATTCTAGTATGCCATTTTTGATCTTGGATGAGACTGAGAGGAGTTTCAAATTAGCTTCCAACAAAAGGGGGTTGATTGAGGACCCTACATTCATTGAGAAGGAGAAAACACTGATAAATCCCTATACTGATGAAGGACATTAGTGTAGAAGATGTCTGCAAATTCTATTTTTTCTGTTCAAGGTCTGTCAAAGTGAAGAGCATGCAAAACAAAAGCAAGAGTGACGTACAAACACACTTGTTTAGGAAGGAGATTGGCAAAAATGAAAAGCAACATGAAGCCATGGATTCACTTTAGATCACAATCCACTTGGAGGGAGTAATCTACTAGTTTCCCTTATATAGTTGATGATATTGATTCTATCAAAGGGTCGATATGTATAGCTTTTCCCAAAATATTGTGTAACATCCTCCCCATGTACATTTGTTGTTAAAATATAAATGAAAGTATGTTTGTTGGCATAATGAGTGTAACTTGACAAATTACATATATAGTATATATAAAATAATCTAATATATATGTATGTGTAATAAATGGCAATACATATGCAACTAGATGTATAATCTAACTACATATATATGTGTGTGTGTGTGAAGTAATTATTGCTTTTCTTTACACACTAACTACACACAAAATGTAGTAACTTCATGATTTTGCTACATACAGAGTACATATGAATGGTAGTAATACATTTAGCTACAATTATACCTATATTTAAATATGTAAAGACAATATCTAGCTGCATATTTGACTACATATGTATTTGTAGCAAGTAGATTCTTTAACTACATATTTGAAAAATGTAGTTAAAACATTTATCTATACGAGCATATACTATAATTGGTATATGTAAAGAAAAATGAAGCTAAAGCCTTTAGCTACTAAATATGAGGTTTTAGCAACAATTTTTCCCCCGTAGTTAAAGACTATTTTTTTGTAGTGAATCCTAAAATTGACCATTAGTTGATAAGTGTTTTGCACCATCAATTATCAAACCAACCTAATCCAAGCCATATTATACCTTAGGAATAATGTAAACATGATCACATGTTCATCTAGAACTGAAACCAGAATAGGGAACATTATAAAAATCAAAATCCAAGTCAAGCATAGCTTTTTAGTGCATGGATCATCATTTAAAAGCAAGAACATGAGCTAGCAAGCTTATAGTAAGAAATAAACATGGAGCAAGTTATAAAACTTGCCTCTAATTAGAAGATAAAATCCCAAACAGAAGAAAATATGAGCAGGTATGATAGGAAATCCAAGCATAAGCTGTGAACGCATCCATCTAGCACCTTTCTTCATCAAATGAGCAAACCCTAAGCATAAGGAGCAAGAAAGGTAGGGTTTTAGAGCTTTAGAGAAATTTCTACCATGGAACAGAAAGGTTTTGACCTAGAGGAAGGTCTAAGGAAGGCGAAGTGCTAGAGAAATAGAGAAGGAAGAAAAAACAACAACTTTCCTTGGTCAAAATCCCTAGAAGATGACCTTGGAAACCCTAGGTAGGGCTAGATGGAGCTGTAGGAGACCTTATTCTCCAAAAAGAGGTTGTCTTCTACCTTAGAGAACTTAGTTCCACATAAAAATAGAGTGGAGTCATTGATATAGGTTAGAGGAAAGATAAAGAAAGCAAAGTTTCATACTTGGGTAAGGAAGAGGTAAATATAGCCCATGGATAAGGATGGAAGCAAGCATGAGGTATAGAAGTAGCTTCCCCATGTGTCCATGGCCTTAAACTATTAAGGATATACAAGCAACCACACAAGAATCTGACCCACCATCCATGGATACTGCTTAGCCCTCATTTCTTGAATTTCCTAGCAAAACAAATAAATCATTAGTTGATAGCTCCTAAAGGTAGCTCATCCATAATGGGGTAAACCCTAAAATACCCTTGGAGAAAACCCCTTCAAACCAAAGTTTAACCAGGAGCCCCATGGCTCAAAAAGCTCAGGAATGATGAGAGAACATCCAAAGAACATAATGAAAGTGATAAATTACAAAAAAAACCTCTCAATTGGGTAAATTGTAGAAAAGTCCAAAATGTGTATAAAATTGCATAACTTGCACAAACAATGTCCTAATTGGACCAAACTTGAAACATAAGCTTGTCACATGATACCAAAACATATAAAAAGTCTATATTAGGGTTCTAAGAATTAAATTATGGTAATTAAGCTTGTTAAACACATTAAGAAAGGTCAAGGGTTTCTCATTCTTGCTGTTTGGCAGTTTTATAAAATAATTTTAATTTTTTGTGTTTTCCAGTAATCTATTCATTAATCTTCTTCTGTGGTTTTGTTTTGAGTAATTCACTTTTGTGTGGTGAGAGGTGTCACAATTAGGTTGGTATTAGAGCCAGGTTCACCGAGTCTACAGGGACCTAGGACTAGGGTTTGTGTCTATTCCAGTATCCTCCAGTCTGTCTTATTGTGACTTCTGCTTATGCAGAAGAAGAAGAAAGTGTAAAGATGTCTATAGAACACGAAGAACATGTTGCCGAGAGTAGTGTTTCTTCACCAGGTGGTGGTGTAAGAAACCCGACATGAGAAGTTTGGGTGCCTGAAGTCCCCCAATTTGACCTAACCATGGTTGAAAACCCTGCCTTTTAATCTTTTTTCAAACAGTTTATGGCTACTATGACTCATATGGCAAACAAGATGCCTACACCTCATCCTGGGGCACTAGTTCCCCATACTGAATCTTTGAGTACTGGGAAGACTTTTGAGCAACTTTGTCGTGTTGGAGAGGTGGAGTATGCGGGGATGACTGATCCAGAAGATGTGTATCTGCAGCTGAACGAGCTTGGGAAAGCCTTAAAGATCCTGAGTATCCCTGAAGAGGATAAGGTGAAGCATGTGGTATACCTCCTAAGGAAGAGTGTTAGCCATTATTGGACCATAGAGAAGGAGAAGAGACCTGATGTTGTGATCGGTTGGGAGGAGTTCTAATGTGAGTTTGTTTGTCAGTACTTTGATCGAATGTATCTTGATGAGAATATCAACAAGTTTGAGAGGATACAACATGGATCCATGATGATCAATGAGTATGAAGCAATGTTTATGGAGTTTTTGAGGTTCTGTCCTCACATGGATACCATGGAGGATGAGCAGATTCAACGTTTTGAGAAGGGGTTGAATGTTGAGTTGTCTATCCCAATTGCTGCCCTGGAGAATCGAGAGAGGTTTGTTGTGTTTGTGGAGTCTGTTTAGAGGATAGAATAATCTGTGAAGGATAAGAGAGGGGCAAGTACCAAGAAGAGGGCTCCATAGTCTCAGGGGCAGTCGTCAGGAGGATTTAGGAAGACAAGGTTTTCTGCACCACTAGCATCAAAGAGGTTTAGTGCTTCAACACAGTGGTCACAGAGTAAGGGCAGAGGATGTAGTTTTCTACTTGTAGGAGCCAAAAGTGTCATGTCAGCATATGTGACGGGACCACCTAGGCCTTGGTATGAGAACATGACGTGTTATAAGTGCAGACAAGTTGGCCATACCAAACTGTTCTGTCTAGTGAGAGAAGATGAAGTGACCCAGCAATTGAGGCAGAGCCAGTAGGGCTCACAGCGATAGCAGAATAACAGTGTAGGAGGATGGGGATGTGGTCAAGCATCACAAGTTGGATTATCTGCTCAGGGAAGTACATGACGGGGGTGACAATAGGTAATGACTAGATTCTATGCTATGAGTCAGTCGGAGGCGGTGGTCAACCTATAAGTGGTGACATGTCAGATGGAGTTATTTCATTCTGATTTGTCTTCTTCTTGCTTTGTATATATTTTGGTTGACCTGGGTGCGACATACTCTTTTATTGCATGTGAAGTGCTTAGTAGTTGTCTTTTTCCTGTTATTCATAAGAAGAATAGTTTGTTGTTAGAAACCCCGCTAATCGGTTCTATAGTGTTGCAGGATGTGTGTCCTTCCTGTGTTCTCTTCTTTTAAGGACACAACAATCAAGTGGATCTCATACCACTTGACATTCATGGGTTTAAAGTGATCATTAGAATGGATATCTTGGAGAAGTACATAGTGGCCTTGGATTGTAGTTCCAAGCAAACAACATTTGTAGATGGTGGTGAGATGTGGATCTTCCAAGGAGATAGGAAGATTCTTTCAACGTGTCTAGTATCGGCCGTAGTAGCAAGGAAACTTCTGATATGGGTTGCGAGGCATTTTTAGCACACATGATGGATACTGAGGCAAGGAGTCCTAATATTCATGAGGTTCTAGTTTTCATAGAGTTTGAGGACGTATTACCTGAGGAGTTTCTAGGTGTTACCCCACATGAGAGATTGATTTTGAGATCAATCTGGTCCCCGGAACGCAACCGATAGCTCAGACACCATAAACAATGACTCTGACAAAAATGGCAGAATTGAAGAGACTGTTGTAAGAATGATAAAGGTTTCATCAGGCCTAGTACATCACCTTGGGGTGCTCTAATATTGTTCATGAAGAAGAAGGATGGGTCTATGAGGTTGTGCATAGATTACAAATGTTGAACAAGGTGACAATAAAGAATAAGTATCACTTTTTGATGATAGATGACCTATTTGACCAGTTGTGTGGTGCAACAATGTTCTAAAAGATAGATATGAGATTAGGATATCACTAGTTAAGGATCAAGAAGGATGACATACCCAAGTCTACCTTTAAGATGAGGTATATTCACTATGAGTTTGTGGTTATGCCGTTTGGGCTAACCAATGCACCAACAACATTCATGGATTTTATGAACAAAGTGTTTCAACTGTTTCCTGATTAGTTTGTGGTGGTCTTCATATACAACATCTTGATATACAATCATGATAGTCAACATAATGAACAACATCTTCGTCAAGCATTGACCATGCTGAGACAATACCAACTTTATGCTAAGTTTAGCAAGTGTGAGTTATGGTTGAAAGAGGTAGCTTTCTTAGGGCATGCTATATCTACTGAAGGAGTGCGTGTGAATCCTAAGGAAGTGGAGTTTGTGACAGAGTGGGAGCAACCTAAGTCATCGACATAAGTATGCAATTTTCTAGGTTTGGTAGGCTATTGTAGGAGGTTCATCAAGTACTTCAATGCTATCGCCTTACCCCTAACTAAGTTAACAAGGAAGGATGTTCTGTTCATCTGGGATGATAGATGTCAACATGTTTTTCAGACATTGAAGGAGAAGTTGACAAGTGCACTAGTTCTGGTTTTGCCTGAGCAAGGAAAAGGATACATCGTCTTATGTGATGCATCAAAGAATGGTCTGGGTTGTGTGTTGATGCAAGATAAGAAAGTGGTTTCTTTTACTTCCCGACAACTTAGGAAACACGAGAAGAATTACCTGACCCACAATCTAGAGTTAGCATCAGTAGTCCATGCTTTGAAGATTTAGAGCCACTACATGTATGGGGAGAAGTGTCAGATCTTCACGGATCACAAGAACCTGAAGTACATCTTTTCACAACAGGAGTTGAATATGAGACACCATCATTGGATGGAGTTGATCAAAGACTATGAATGTATGATTAATATCATCCATGGAAAGAAAAAATCATAGATGATGCATTGAGTAGGAAGTCTTCATCTTCACCTATGGATAAAGCCCAATTGAGTTATTTGATGTGCCAAAAGCGATACATGTTGGTCTCCTTACATCAAATGAATGTTAAGTTGGAGGTTTCCTTGTTAGCTAGTTTGTTGGCACATTTATAAGTGAAGCCTGTGATGAGACAGAAAATTAGAGAGGCGCAACAGAAGGATATCATGATTCATCAGATTCGATCAGAGTTCAACAACAAGAAGTGTGACGACTTTCATAAGTCAGATGATGTGACCATTTTTTACCATAATACGATAGTTGTTCTTGATGCTAATAACCTAAGGAATATGGTATTGGAGGAGGCTCATTTGTCCATGTATGTTATACATCCAAGTAGCACCAAGATGTATCATAATCTGAAGGACATGTATTGGTGGCCAGGCTTGAAGAAGGATGTGACTGAGTTCGTTGCAAGATGTGTGGTATGTCAGCAAGTTAAAGATGAGCATCAGAAGCCTATAGGAACGTTGTAGTCGTTACCTATACCTCAGTGGAAATGGGATCATGTAACTATAGACTTTGTGGTTGGTCTGCCTAGGACAACCAAATGTTATGATTCCATTTGGGTAATCATTGATAGGTTGACCAAGTCAGCACATTTCCTTCTCATGAAGACAATGTTCATAGCAAGAAGTTTACCCAGATCTATGTGTATGAGATAGTGCATTTGCATAGTGTTCCAACAACCATCATGTCTAATAGAGGGCCTTAGTTCATGAGTCACTTTTGGGAATGAGTGCACACAACTTTGGGTACACATTTAAAGTTTCACACTACTTTTCACCCACAGACAGATGGTTAATTGGAAAGAACCATTCAAACCTTGGAGGATATGTTTAGGACATGTGTTCTTCAGTTCTCAGGAAGTTGGGATGTACATCTCAATTTGATAGAGTTCTCCTACAAAAATAGCTATCAGAGTAGCATCGATATGGCACCATATGAGGCATTGTATGGGAGGCATTGCAGGTCTCCATTGTGTTGGTATGAGACAAGCACATAACTACTTCTTGGTCCTGAGCTTGTATAGAAGATGACAGAAAAGATCAAAGTAATCCAACAATAGTTGAAGGCAGCACATGATAGACATAAGTCATATGCAAACAATCGTTGTAGACCCTTAGAGTTCCAAGTGGGAGACATGGTATATTTGAAAGTATCTCCTTGGAAAGGTGTCTTGAGGTTTTAAAAGAAGGGTAAGTTGGCTCCCAGGTTTATGGGACCTTACCCAGTTGTGGAACATGTTGGGAAGGTGGCCTACATGTTGGAGTTGTAGGGTTTTAGGGGAGATAGAGAAGGCAACGGAAACAAAAAATTTCTTCTCCCAAACCCAGAATAAAGGAATCACGTCAACATCTATACAATAGGAAGGATGGTTTGTAGAGGCGTACCTTGTCCCGAGGCTTGCTCGGAGACGCTACCTCGCGGCTTGCGTGGTCTTCACCTCCGATCTTAGATGGTGTCTGTACAACTCTTGGTCTCACCGAGACTGTCGAGATTGACAGTTGTCCTCTGAGCGGCAAAAGTATGCCGCCTCTGCATTCGTCCAAACAGACTGCCTAGAACTTCATTCGCCTTGTCGCATAAGGCACCGGAAGGAGTCACACCCTCATGTCAGTTTACTAGTCACTGACACACTCTCCTGCCACCAGTCGCTCTTCTACAGTTGTTTTTCCCTTGCTGTGCCTCCCTTATCGGGTAGCACTTGCTCAGGCTCTCTCAGTTACCAAAACCAGAGAGAATAACAACTTTGCAGAGCAACTGGTATTCTGAGTTGTACTTTGAGAAGCCCCCAATACCCCTATATATAGGAGGGGCAATGGGACTGGGTTCTCTACCCTGGGCAATGCAGGATTAAAGAAGGAGTAGAAGGGTTCAAGATTTTCCACAAAACAACCAACTGCGCCAGTTGAATCGATCGTTTCAAACATGAAACGGTCAGTTGGGGACTTGAGCCGATCGGTTCACACATGAACCGATCGGTTGGGACACCTGATCCGATCAGTTCAAGCATGAGCCGATCGGTTCATGGTCCTAGTCCAACTCAAATTGACTTTCATGTTTGTTTCTGAGTAATCAAATATTAGTCCTTGTCCAAATCAAATTTGTACAAGTGAAACAAATAAGTTTTTGCAAAAAAAAGAGTCTTCTGACTTTCCAAACGATCTCGGTTGGTCACACGAATCAACCAGTTCAACAATTGAGCCGATCATTTCATTGACACATGAGCCGATCAACTCACCACTTGAGCTGATCGGTTCACTAACCTGAGTCGATCGGTTCATCACATGAGCCGGTCGGTTGGGAGTGCAGACTGTGCAAAATCAGTCAATTGCAGTTTCAATCAATCTGATACTCTAATCAATTGGTCCAACACCTTGAACACTATGATTTTGAGCTATCAATCAACTGACTGTTTAATTGAACTACTAAACTCCTTTAGTAATCAATCTAAACATCATTTGTGGATAAACTCCTCTTCCAGGTTAAATTCTTTATGTGTGACCCTGCAGGTCCATTTCATGTTAGCATTGAAAGTCCATAACACTTATGACTTCATAAGTGAAGAGCAGTGCCTAGTGACACATCAGTGCTACCCAAGTGAAATAGAAAGTTGGAGAACAACTTTCAAGCCTACAATCTATGAATGGTGTTACAACGAATGTATAATTCCTTTGTTACTAATGTCCTGAATGAACTCAAGGCATGGTGCAGTCATCCTTTCAACGTTCATCCATTTCCTTGATCTCAGAACAGACTGGGTGATATGTGTGTGACATCAATATCACATATTGATTCACACATGCATGCACATGCCTTTCTCAATCCTACTCATCAAGTGGCCATGGACATCAAACTCCCTTAAGAGGGACAAATCCCATATCTATCACTCACCCCTCAAAAGCCCCATGTGTCAAAGTCACCCAATCATCACCTTTATAACAACCCATATTTTAGGACTACATTTGATGATGTCAAAGCGTACCCAACAACATGTGTTGAGTGTAGTGATTTTAGGTCGAAGAATCACACTCACCACCATTAATGTGAGAGTTGACTGTGACTACCAAATCATGGTTCCATGTGTCACTCTCACGGCGGGTCTGTCCAGTACACTTGTTCTCTAACAAGTACCTATGTGCTTGGTTTGATATCACTATATCATGACTAATGAGATTCTATCATCAACCAACACACAATCTAGTTTTTAGTGTTATTGATGTCTATGGTTATTTCCACAATAACAACCGACTAGAGACTAAACAAGAATGTATACTCTTAACATCCGAATGATCTCATCGTTTAGGTCCTTAACCTAAAAGCATACGTCATTGAGTAAAAACAATTCTGTAGACATCTATCATGTTACACTATCATCTCAGAAATAGTTAAAACATATAGATTAGGAATTGCCTTTATTATTCAAATCATTTACAGCGTATCCCATTACAATCATCACATGACTTGCTCTATGGGCATACATACCAACAGATTCCCATTTGCACGTAGAGCCAGTCACCTAGGAACCTCAGTCCTTGTGACCTAGCATGACCATCATGCTTCTGCTGAGAAAGGGCCTTCATCAGTGGATCAACTATGTTGTCTTCAGTTGGTACTTTGCAAACATTCACATCTCCTTGCTGTACGATCTCTCGTATGAGATGGAAGCGCCGCAATATGTGCTTGGACCGCTGATGTGATCTGGGCTCCTTAGCTTGAACAATAGCCCCATTATTGTCACAATAAAGCTCAATTGCATCACAGCTACTGGGAACTACACCAAGTTCAGTGATGAACTTCCTGATCCAAACAACTTCCTTTGCTGCATGTGATGTAGCAATATACTCAGCCTCTGTAGTAGAATCGGCAACTGTTTCTTGCTTAGAACTCTTCTAGCTCACAACTCCATTTTTTAGGCAAAATAGAAATCCTGATTGTGATCTGTAATCATCTTTTTCGGTTTGGAAACTTGCATCAGTGTAACCTTTTACAACCAATTCTTCCTTGCCGCCGTATATAAGGAACTGATCCTTAGTCCTTCACAAGTACTTGAGGATGTTCTTTACGGCTATCCAGTGAGCATTCCCGGGATCTGAATGGTACCTACTCGTCATGCTGAGAGCATACGAGACATCTGGGCGTGTGAAAAACATAGCGTACATGATGGATCTGATGGCTGATGCATATGGGATCCCATTCATACGCTCCCTCTCTTCACAAGATTCAGGTAATTGAGCTCTAGAGATGGTGACTCCATATAGCATGGGGATGTTGCCTCTCTTTGAGTTCTCCATGCTGAACCGCTTCAGTACTTTGTCAATGTACGTGCTTTGACTTAGTCTGAGAAGCCTTTTAGGTCTATCTCTATATATCTTAATACCTAGAATGTAGGATGCTTCTCCTAAGTCCTTCATTGAGAAAGTATTCCCAAGCCAAGTCTTTACCTTCTCTAAGGCTGAGACATCATTCCCCATCAATAGTATGTCATCAACATACAATATGAGGAATGTGGTCATGCTCCCACTAACCTTCTTGTACACACAAGGTTCATCTTCATTTTGAATAAAGCCAAACACTTTGGCTTCCTCATCAAATCAAAGATTCCAACTCTGAGATGCTTGCTTCAATCCATAGATTGACCTTTGTAGCTTACAGACTTTATTGGAATTATTTAGATCTACAAAACCTTCAGGTTGTGTCATGTACACATCCTCATTTATATTCCCATTAAGGAATGTGGTTTTAACATCCATTTTCCAAATCTCATAGTCATAGTAAGCCGCAATAGCAAGTATGATCCTGATGGACTTAATTGTAACACCCCTGACCTGGGTTATGAACTAACCCTAGGTGTTTTTCTTAAAATTATGATTAGAGTCTTGTGGTTAACCCTTGATACATCATTAAAGCTTTAGAAGAATCTATATTTTCATTTCTGCCCTTTTTGAACAATGTTGTAAGATTGTTTTGTTTAATAGGGACCTATGTGAAAATTACCCAATTAGAGGGGTTAACTTGTAAATTGCACATTTTAAGATGTTCCTCTAATGATGAGATATCATAAGAATGAATATGATGTGGTGTTATGGATTCCCCAAGCTTGGGCACCAAAATATAGCTTGTAGAGCAATCCTTGTACTTTAAAACCTAGTTTTGGTGTAAAGTGCAATTTACCCAAAACATAGGGTGAAAAATGTAAAATATACCCTCTAGAGTACCTCTCATGCAATTTAGCATCAAGTGGAGTAAATAAAATGAGGGGGGGCACCTCATTTGAGTAACCATATAAAAAGGATAATCATTGTAATTGAATAATCAAGATGTATGCAAAATGACCATTATATATGTATAACTTAATAAAGTGTTTGGCTTCTTTTCCTCTAAGCCAAGGTTGAGAGATAAATTTGCATGTTATGAGAAGGGAGGAACGTGGCAAATAAGTAGGAGAGGGGAGTGGAGGATATAGATGTAAAAGAGAAGAAGTATTTATCATTGCCTTGGAAATATGCCCAAAAATATATAAGCAAGCTCTTTCCACAATCAAGGGATCGTTCCCTTCATTTCCTCTTCTCATCCTTTTGCTTTGGGCCGCCTAAGGAGGAGGTTAGGATCAGAGGAGGATGACCAAGTTTATCTAGGTAAGTTTGGTCATCTTCTAGCTCGGATTCATGGAGGAAATTCCATTACAAGGTTGGGTTGCTAGTATTCCTTACACAACTCTTGCTTCTAGCCATCTTTCTCCATCCAATTCTTGAAGAAAGGACCTTGGAATACCCCTGGAGCTCAAGACACCATTAAAGCTACGGAGCTTGGAGCTCTAGATCAGATTCTAAGGCGGGTTTTATAACTCTAAACCCTGAAACTTTGTTATGCATCTTTCTTTCTTGCAAAAGTAATTTTTCCTTCTTTCCCCCATCCTTCCTTGCTTTCTTGCAACTAAAACCATGAAGAACATACCTTTATCTGGAGGTAGAAGAAGATGGACGTGATTACCAATTCTACTTTAGCAAACGGTCTTCCCCGCCCCCCCTTTATCCAAACGGTTTGCAAAACTATTTGGGGCAAACGGTTTGCAAAACCGTTTGAAGGGCAAACGGTATCACATGGTCGGTTGGAGAAAACGGTCTCCAAGACCATTTTGTTGAGTTTACCAAGGGTTGACCGTTTTATTTTTCTGTACATAATTATATTGGTTGATAACCCTCCAAATTTTAGGGATTAACTCCAAAGGAATCGTGAGTTGAAGGCTAATCAATTAGGTAAACCTAATTGAATTAAGTGCTGATTTTCAACCCGATTAACTTGAACTTTTTGGGAAAACGGTTTCAAAACCGTTTGAGTGAGTTGACCAAGCGTTGAATTTTTTATATTTCTATTCCTAATTATGTTGGATAATGAATCACCAAATTTGATGGGTTAACTCCCAAGGAATCGTGAGTTGAAGGCTAATCAATTAGGCAAACCTAATTGGATTAAGTGCTGATTTTTCAGCTTGATTAATTGAACGTTTTGGGAAAACGGTTTCAAAACCGTTTGAGTGAGTTGACCAAGCGTTCACCGTTTGAGATTCCTGTTCCTAATTGTGTTGGTTAATAACTCACCAGATTTGATATGTTAAATCCCAAGGAATCATGAGTTGAAGGCTAATCAATTAGTTAAACCTAATTGGATTAAGTGCTGATTGCCAACCTGATTAACTTGACCGTTTTGGGCAAACGGTTTCAAAACCATTTGAGTGAGTTGACCAAGGCTTTACCGTTTGATATTACTGTTTTTAATACTGTTAGTCAATAACTCACCAAATTTTATGGATTAATTCCCAATAAATCATGAGATGAAGGCTAATCAATTGGGCAAACCCTAATTGAAATTAGTGCTGAAATTCCAATGAGTTGATTTGAGATTTTGGGTTGAGTAGCCCAAACGGTTTCCAAACCGTTTGGGGATCACCCAAACGGTTTCAAAAATGTCTGGGGATCGCCCAAGACCGTTTGGAGGTCTGGGGTTAAGTATAGTTGATCAATTGAGGGTCCAAAGGTATTAAATCACTTTGCAACTAAGTGCTGATTTGATGATCAACTCAATAGCTCAAACCCTAATGATTTTTCACTAGAATCCAAAGGTTGGATGAGCCAAACGGTCTCAAGACTGTTTGGAGGTCCATGGGTGAGTATGGTTAAGCAATTTATGATCCAATGTTACTAAGTTAAAGTGTAATCAATTACTGATTTGATGATCAATCCAATGATCCAAACCTTAATTGGTTGACTTGGATGTTGATGATATGATGGGCAAACGGTCTCAAGACCATTTGGAGGTTATCCAAATGACCTCAAGACCGTTTGGGGTCAGGTCATGACCCAATTGAGTGATGGTTCAATGGGTTCAACATCAATTAAGCTCATATTGATGCATGTTGAAGGATGATCGATTCCAACCCTAATCCAATCCATCCAAACCCTAATTGGTGATCAATTGAGGATCAATTGAGGGTCACATCAGTTGAGTATTAACTTAATTGGATCAATTGACAAATGGTAAACCATGGCATGAACGATTGAGGTGTTCAACATTGAAAACCCTAACTCAATTGGAAGTGTTAATACACTTTGTGGTCCATGCGGTTTTGAGGGTGTTTGGACCAAACAGTCTCAAGACCGTTTGGGACCAAATGGTCTCAAGACCGTTTGGTGGTCATGCGGTTTCAAACCATTTGGAGGTTGAAAGTGCAAAACCATTTGGGGTCTTTTAAGGTCAAGAATGCTTAATGCTTTAAAGGCTTAGATGGTTTAATGGTTGATTAATCTAAATCCTAATTATACCTAAAGACATTAAGGGAACAAGTAACTAGTTGATTGAAGCATGTTATGATCAATGGTGAACATTACTAAAGTACCCTTGATGGGTTTAAGTAGTCAACACCTCTTGATCAAGCAAACCCTAATGAACATTGTAGTAATAATGTGACTTATGTTATCAAGGTTGAATTGACCTAACCTAATCATAAGAGATGTAAACATCATCTAATAATAAGAGGGGAGAGAAGACTCCTAATATGAATGAGAATCAAGTAATATACTTCCAACATGTATGAATACACATAATTAGGGTATGATCCTTTACAATGGGATCATGGAAACCCTAATTATGATGATCAATGAATCTTAACCTAAGTGAAGACATGAATGGAAGTAATCTTCATACATAATGATGCTATGTGAATAGTAAACCCTAATCTAGGGTAATGTGATGCTATGTGAATAGTAAAACCTAATCTAGGGTAATGTGATGCTATGTGAATAGTAAAACCTAATCTAGGGTAATGTGATGCTATGTGAATAGTAAAACCTAATCTAGGGTAATGTGATGCTATGTGAATAGTAAATCCTAATCTAGGGAGATGTGATGATATGAACAAGTAACCCTAATTCTGAGTTATGCTTTTAAGCATGAAACTCCATGATTGAGAAATGAGATAGGAATCACTATTCCTAATCTAGTTAAGAGGTTGAATAACTCTATTTGGATTAAATGAGAATCCTAACCTTAGAAACCAGCCATGGTATTATGATACGGTTGTGGTGAGTCCTTTGTTGCACGACCGTGCAAGGTAGCACGGTCGTGGTATCACATATATAATTTGAGAAGAACCTATATAGTGATGTTATGATACAATATGCATGTTATAAGTAAATATTGATCATGCAGGTTTTCATAAAGAGGTGATCATATCCAGGTAAGGATTATGATACCTTATGTATTGAAATTACTTTACATGCTTCAAGTATAATGATATGCTATGATACCTAGTGAATGGTAAATTATGAGTTCAAGTACCTAGATTCTATAATCATGATGATAAATTTAGAAAGGTATTTGATAAGTTGAGGAATTGAGATCCTAACACTTTGTGAGAAAAAGTATGGCTACAGGCCATGACTCCCCAATAATAATGTCAGACATTAGATATATGATCTAAGTCTGAAGAGAGTTAGTGTTGTAATGATGGTTTTATAAGTAAATAAATGCCATACATGTTCTTCTATTTCTTAAAAGATAAATGACATATGGGTTTATCAAATTATAGCTGTACTGCTTTAATAGGAAGAATGGTTTAATCTGTTAAACATTGTTTTAACTACTCCTAGACAAATATAACTTCTTTGTGTACATTTATTCTCTTAAGCTACAATAATTATGTTTGTGGCGAAGAGTTATAACTCTCGCTGGGACAATTTTATAATTGTCTCACCCCGTGGGAAACATATTTTTAGGTGGACGTGGGCGAGGAGGCAGAAATCCTTCAATAGGTGAAGGGCAACATCAATAGTACACGGGACAGCAGTGAAGTTTCAGGTGGAGAACTGGCTGTTATGCCACGTATAGATGTAGTTAGAGTCCTATGTGTTTTTTCTGTACTCTCAGGTCCTCAGAGTAATAGTTAGTGCTTTCGAGTTTTTGGTCCAGTACCTCGAGATTTCTATATCTTGCCTTATATAGTTAACATGGTAGTTGATGATTATAATCTCGAGATACGACCTTATAGAGATGTACTGATGGTTCAGTTTGTAAATAAATTATCATGTTGCTTTATGAAAAAGCTTTACCATTTAATGATCTCTTCACAAAAAGTTTTAATTTTCTAGTGATTCTTGGTAATCCACTTCTTAGTGAACGTTTCCGCATTAGTTAATCTTGTTTTCTCGAGATAGTCGTTACATTTAGTGGTATCAGAGCTCTAGGTTCGCTGAGTCTACAGAGATATAGGACTAAGGTTGTTGAGTCTGTTCTAAGTGTTTTCCAGATTATCTGATAGTATCTTCCGCTCTCATAGGAGAAGAAGAACTTGAAGATGTCTGGATCACATGAAGAGCATGCTGCTGAGGGCAGTACTGCTGCACCAGGAGGAGGTGCAGGAGACCAGAATAGGGAGGGGCCTGTACCTGAACAGCCCCAGATTGACCCAGCTGAGATAGAAAACCCAGCTCTCCATTCTTTATTTGATAAATTTCTGACAGCCATAACACACATAGCAGATAGGGTGCCACCATCTACACCTAGGGCACCAGCCCATCAGGAAGGTTATGGAGTCAGCAAGACTTTTGAGAGACTTCGTCGGGTGGGAGCCATATACTATGCTGGTACATCTGACCCAACAGATGTTGATCTATGGTTGATAGAGATGGAAAAGGATTTCAGGATCCTTGATATTCCTGAAGCTAAAAAGGTAAAACATGCGGTATACCTCCTAAAAGAGAGTGTTGGTAATTGGTGGATGATAGAGGAAGATAAGAGACCAGGCGAAGAAATAGGATGGGAGGTATTACGATGAGAATTCGTCAATAGATACCTCCCTAAGACGTATCTAGATTAGAAGATCTCTCAATTTGAGAAGATCACACAAGGACAGATGAACGTTAGTGAATATGAAGCTAAGTTCATGGAGTTGCTACAATTTTGTCCGCAGATGGCAGTTAGTGATGAAGAAAGAATTTGGCATTTTGAAAAGGGATTGAACGCTGAACTAGCCACTTCTGTGTCTGCCTTAGAGAACAGAGAAAGGTTTGCCACCTTTGTGGAGTCAGTAAGAAGGATAGAGAGGTCGGAAATCGAGAAACAACAGACAAGTAGTAAGAAGATGTACACCCAGCCTCAAGATGAAATGCCTGAAAGTTTTAAGAAGCCTCTCCTACTTATTTGCCACGTTCCTCCCTTCTTATAACATGCAAATTTATCTATCAACCTTGGTTTATAGGAAAAGAAGCTAAACACTTTATTAAGTTATACATATATAAGGGTCATTTTGCATACATCTTGATTATTCAATTACAATGATTATCCTTTTTATATGGTTACTCAAATGAGGTGCCCCCCCTCATTTTATTTACTCCACTTGATGATAAAATGCATGAGAGGTACTATAGAGGGTATATTTTACATGTTGCACCCTATGTTTTGGGTAAATTGCACTTTACACCAAAACTAGGTTTTAAAGTACAAGGATTGCTCTACAAGCTATATTTTGGTGCCCAAGCTTGGGGAATCCATAAAACCACATCATATTCATTCTTATGATGTTTCATCATCATAGGAACATCTTAAAATGTGCAATTTGCAAGTTAACCCCTCTAATTGGGTAATTTGCACATAGGTCCCTATTAAACAAAACAATCTTACAACATTGTTCAAAAAGGGCAGAAATGAAAATATAGATTCTTATAAAGCTTTAATGACATATAAAGGGTTAACCACAAGCCTCTAATCATAATTTTAAGCAAAACACCTAGGGTTAGTTCATAACCCAGGTCAGGGGTGTTACAAATTATAAACCCCTAACAAGGATTTCATCCCCGAAATCCCAGGAAAAGGAGGGACATATTATTCATTAGTAAGGCCCTCAAGTTTCCCCATATTATCTCAAAATTATGATGATATTATGGATTTGTAATTCACACAAAGTCCCTTTCATTAATTACTTCTTATCACTGTTTATGTTTGTGCAAAGCATAAACCCCTAACATACGGTGTCCATACTTTTGAAAGGAAGAAGCATAAAAGAACATTCTTGTAGTATCACCCAAGAATGTTTACCAAAAGAGAAACATACATACCTTAACACAGATAATTCACTCAGCAGTCCTTTATTTATTTGAAATAGTTCACTAAGAAAGTTTGCTAATCAATTAATTTGGAAATATTCACTGAGAATATTCACTAAGCAATTTGTCTTGGAAGATTTCACTAAGTAAATTTACTAAGTATGTTGTCTCAAAAGCTTTCACTGAAGGAGTTCATTGAGTATGCTTACTAAGTATTTACTAAGGAAATTCACTGAGTATGTTCACTAAGTATGTTTACTAAGTATATTCACTAAGTATTCACTGAGGAAATTCACTGAGTATGTTCACTAAGTATGCTCACTAAGCATGTTCACTAAGTATTCACTGAGGAAATTCACTGAGTATGTTCACTAAGTATGTTTACTAAGTATATTCACTAAGTATTCACTGAGGAAATTCACTGAGTATATTCACTAAGTATTCACTAAGGAAGTTCACTGAGTATATTCACTAAGTATTCACTAAGGAAGTTCACTGAGTATATTCACTAAGTATTCACTGAGGAAGTTCACTGAGTATATTCACTAAGTATTCACTGAGGAAATTCACTGAGTATATTCACTAAGGAAGTTCACTGAGTATATTCACTAAGTATTGAATAAGGAAGTTCACTAAGTATATTCACTAAGTATTCACTTAGGAAATTCACTGAGTATATTCACTAAGTATTCACTAAGGAAGTTCATTGAGTATATTCACTAAGTATTCGCTAAGGAAGTTCACTGAGTATATTCACTAAATATTCACTAAGGAAGTTCACTAAGTATATTCACTAAGTATTCACTGAGGAAATTCACTGAGTATATTCACGAAGTATATTCACCGAGGAAGTTCACTAAGTATTCACTAAGAAAGTTCACTAAGTATTCACTGAGGAAATTCACTGAGTGTGTTCACTAAGTATATTCATTAAGTATTCACTAAGAAGATTCACTGAGTATGTTTATTTAGAAGTTTCACTTAGCTTTTCTCATTAATTTCCTTATACTCTCTATATTATTTCAGAATAATTGCCTGATCAGAGTAATAAAAAACATAACAATCTAAGAGTTTCATACTTTCCTTATCTACAATATCCATATACCTGGCCAGGGTATATAAGTATTGAGATTAGGTAGTATGTATTTTACTTATCATCATATTCCTCACTTTTCATATCATTATACACACATGATTTACCATACTAGATTATTCTTCAGGTATCACATCTATATCTCATCTTTTAATACACAATTAAGGGAGAATATAAATTGTTTTAAAGAATACTAAGTAAGATATAAGTTCTTATCTCCCTTGTATCCTTCTAGGACTTAGTCAAAGGAATTCAAAAACAGCTAATTTTCATATCTTTAACACATAGAATCCTGATATGAAATATCAAAACAAAACTTATTTCATCTGACCTGTCTGGGACATCTGTCCACATCCTCTATTATTATATTGCCTCCCTTGTGAGCCTTGCAAACTCTGTCCTTGAGGTTGAGTCATTATTGTATTCCTGTCTGGACAATCCTTTACCTGATTTCCCGGTTGTCTACATTGGTAACAGATCATGGGTGCAAAGTGTCTATACAATCCAGTTACCGATGTTGATGCTATGTCAGAGGGTCTTCTTGGTGTACTACTATGATCCCTACTTCCACTTGACATCCATTGTGTCTAGTTAGGAAATCCTAATATTTCTGTCGGTATAGAAAATCTTGTTTGGACCAAACGGTCTCAAGACTGTTTGGTGGTCATGCAGTTTCAAACCGTTTGGAGGTTGAAAGTGCAAAACCGTTTAGGGTCTTTTAAGGTCAAGAATGCTTAATGCTTTAAAGGCTTAGATGGTTTAATGGTTGATTAATCTAAATCCTAATGATACCTAAAGACATTAAGGGAACAAGTAATTAGTTGATTGAAGCATGTTATGATCAATGGTGAACATTACTAAAGTACCCTTGATGGGTTTAAGTAGTTAACACCTCTTGATCAAGCAAACCCTAATGAACATTGTAGTAATAATGTGACTTATGTTATCAAGGTTGAATTGACCTAACCTAATCATAAGAGATGTAAACATCATCTAATAATAAGAGGGGAGAGAAGACTCCTAATATGAATGAGAATCAAGTAATATACTTCCAACATGTATGAATACACATAATTAGGGTATGATCCTTTACAATGGGATCATGGAAACCCTAATTATGATGATCAATGAATCTTAACCTAAGTGAAGACATGAATGGAAGTAATCTTCATACATAATGATGCTATGTGAATAGTAAACCCTAATATAGGGTAATGTGATGCTATGTGAATAGTAAAACCTAATCTAGGGTAATGTGATGCTATGTGAATAGTAAAACCTAATCTAGGGTAATGTGATGCTATGTGAATAGTAAAACCTAATCTAAGGTAATGTGATGCTATGTGAATAGTAAATCCTAATCTAGGGAGATGTGATGATATGAACAAGTAACCCTAATTCTGAGTTATGCTTTTAAGCATGAAACTCCATGATTGAGAAATGAGATAGGAATCACTATTCCTAATCTAGTTAAGAGGTTGAATAACTCTATTTGGATTAAATGAGAATCCTAACCCTAGAAACCAGTCGTGGTATTATGACACGGTCGTGGTGAGTCCTTTGTTGCATGACCGTGCAAGGTAGCACGATCGTGGTATCACATATATAATTTGAGAAGAACCTATATAGTGTTGTTATGATACAATATGCATGTTATTAGTAAATATTGATCATGCCGGTTTTCATAAAGAGGTGATCATATCCAGGTAAGGATTATGATATCTTATGTATTGAAATTACTTTACATGCTTCAAGTATAATGATATGCTATGATACCTAGTGAATGGTAAATTATGAGTTCAAGTACCTAGATTCTATAATCATGATGATAAATTTAGAAAGGTATTTGATAAGTTGAGGAATTGAGATCCTAACACTTTGTGAGAAAAAGTATGGCTACAGGCCATGACTCCCCAATAATAATATCAGACATTAGATATATGATCTAAGTCTAAAGAGAGTTAGTGTTGTAATGATAGTTTTATAAGTAAATAAATGCCATACATGTTCTTCTATTTCTTATAAGATAAATGACATATGGGTTTATCAAATTATATTTGTATTGCTTTAATTGGAAGAATGGTTTAATCTATTAAACATTGTTTTAACTACTTCTAGACAAATATAACTTCTTTGTGTACATTTATTCTCTTAAGCTGCAATAATTATGTTTCTGGTGAAGAGTTATAACTCTCGCTGGGACAATTTTATAATTGTCTCACCCCATGGGAAACATATTTTTAGGTGGACGTGGGCGAGGAGGCAGAAATCCTTCAATAGGTGAAGGGCAGCATCAACAATACCAGGGATAGCAGTGAAGTTTCAGGTGGATAACTGGCTTTTATGCCACGTATAGATGTAGTTAGAGTCCTATGTGTTGTCTCTATACTCTCAGGTCCTCAGAGTAATAGTTAGTGCTTTTGAGTTTTTGGTCCAGTACCTCGAGATTTATGTATCTTGCCTTATATAGTTAACATGGTAGTTGATGATTGTAATCTCGAGATACGACCTTATAGAGATGTACTGATGGATCAGTTTGTAAATAACTTATCATGTTGCTTTATGAAAAAGCTTTACCATTTAATGATCTCTTCACAAAAAGTTTTAATTTTCTAGTGATTTTTGGTAATCCACTACTTAGTGAACGTTTCCGCATTAGTTAATCTTGTTTTCTCGAGATAGTCGTTACATTAATCATGGCAATTGGAGAAAAAGTTTCATCATAGTCAACACCTTGAACTTGTCAGAAACACTTTGCAACCAATCTACCTTTATAAGTTTGCACATTGCCATCCATGTTGGTCTTCTTCTTGAAGACCCACTTGCACCCTATGGATTTTACCCCTTTAGGTGGTTCCATCAAAGTCTATACTTTGTTGGAGTACATGGATTCCATCTCAGATTTCATGAACTCAAGCCATTTCTCAGAATTTGGTCCCTCCATAGCCTCTAGATAGGTTGTTGGATCATCATCTATGATGAACTCACTGCCTTCCTGAGTCACAAGGTATCCAAACCTCTCAGGTTCAAGGCGTGTCCTACTAGATCTACGAGGTCCTTGTGTTACTTGAGGAAACTAAGATTCCACAACACCTTTTAAATCTCTATGTTCCTCTTGTACATCTACTGGTTCAATGTTTTCTTGTTGGGCTTGAACCTCTTCAAGCTCTATTTTCCTCCCACTGCTTCCTTTGGAAATAAATTCCTTTTATAGGAACACAACATCCCTGGAAACAAACACTTTGTTGTCAGTTGGGTGGTATAAGTAATATCCCTTAGTCTCCTTAGGATATCCAACAAAATAACATTCATCATATCTAGGGCCTAGCTTGTTAGGAAACATTTTCTTGACATATGCCTCACACCCCCAAATCCTCATAAAAGACATATTGGGACACTTCCCAGTCCATATCTCATATGGTGTCTGTTGAATCGATTTAGATGGTACTCGGTTAAGTGTAAATGCTGCAGTTTCAAGAGCATGACCCCATAAGGAAATTGTAAGATCAACAAAACTCATCATTGATCGCACCATATCCAGTAAAGTGTGATTCCTTCTTTCAGACACACCATTATGTTGTGGTTCTCCAGACGGAGTCCATTGTGATACAATATCATAGGCTTGCAGAAGGTCCTCAAACTCCTAGCTTAAGTATTCTCCACCTCGATTGGATCAAAGTGCTTTAATAATTTTACCAAGTTGGTTTTGTACTTCATTCATGAAATTCTTGAACCTTTCAAGGGTTTCTGACTTATGTTTCATCAGGTACACATAGCCATACCTACTGAAGTCATCAATGAAGGTAATGAAGTACTGATACCCATTTCTGGCATTAGTTCTAAAAGGCTCACATACATCAGTATATATGAGTCCTAATAGATCACTATCTCTCTCACTTTTACCTGAAAAGGGAGTCTTGGTCATCTTGCCTAATAAAAAAGATTCACGTGTCTCTATTGATTCTTATTCAAAAGAGTCTAGATATCCATCTTTATGGAGTCTAGAAATGCACTTCTCATTTATGTGCCCTAGACGACAATGGCAAAGATATGTTTTGTTTGAGTTGTTGAGTTTTTGCCTTTTAGTGTTTACGTTATACACACTTGTCTCTAGATCTATCAAGTATAGACCATAAGACATTGGGGCACTGCCATAAGAGATCCCATCTTTTGAAATGGAACACTTTCCATTCTTAATAAGAAATTCAAAACCATCCTTGTCCAAACAAGAGACATAAATGATATTCCTATTTATGGAAGGTACATAATAGCAGTTCTTCAACTCTAATATTAGCCCACTATGTAGAGTTAACTCATAGGTTCCTACAAAACTGGAGGCAACTCTTGCCCCATTGGCAACACGTAGTTCAAATTCGCCTTTCCCCAAAGGCCTACTTCTCTTAAGATCCTTCACATTTCAACAAATGTGAGACCCGCATCCGGTATCAAGTACCCATGACAAAGAAGTAGTAAAGTTAATCTCTTTCATCTATACACCAGAAGTAGAGATCTCTATCTCTCACTTCTTCCATCGTTCGTTCCATCCTTTCCATGCAGAAGACTCTGACATCAGTTTGGCGAGAGAACCTTTCTCTCCCTCACCTTTGTCCTTGGACTTTGTTCCATTGATCTTCATCAATGAACTATCCTTCTTCTCAAACAACACATTAAGCGTACATGGAGTAGATTCAAAGGCTACCAATATATGTAGATTGTATAGAACACTTCTCACAATCCCCAACCAGTTATGGAATTTATTCTCAATTAATTTTCCCATTTTAAAAGATGATTCTTTTGCCATTCTACAAGAGAAAATTGCATTTGTCAAAACTCCTTTTGATTTGATTTGATTTGAATAAAATTTGATGATAGTTAATTAGGCCTTTAATTAATTACCACTCCCACTATTCTGATCCAAATTGACAGCCCTCACCATCAATTCGGAAGATTGCAGCGTACAATCTTCTAGTGGGTAAGATCCGTATTTCATCAAGCCATGAGTCAGCTTTGGCTGATCGCCCACAACTTGACTATTTAGGTAGGCCATCATGCCAATTGCTTCATATGCAACTCTTGATGAATGAACATGCACAACACCTTACCATGAGCATTCCGTGCCTCTGGGGTTAGACGCTCTAAGAATCACCAGCTAAGTCTATCCCAAAATCCGACACGGTAAACATGCACCCTGCTTTGGCATAACCTACATGTTTACCCTTCACACTTCCGCGAGATAGATGGTGCACCATGCTTTGGCGTAACCTACGCTTGGTCAATCATGTTTTTCATGTGTGTCACTAATGGAAGGCGTGAAAGACTTAATATTTAGATGAGGGATTTAGTTTTTATAGGTATATATATATATATCCAATCACCACAATATAGTAAGTATCATATACATGCTATATCACACAGAAAATATGTGAAACGATAAAAGCAATGATTATGTCCATCCTAATGTGATTCTTCAAGCCAAGAGGAATCATGGTCATCTAGGTACACATACAACTTGTACTAGATGAACTTTGTGCTTTGCCGTTCTGGGTTTGATCAACTCATCTCCATGATTGATTGACTCGCCATCAGGTCGGTCGATTGGGTGCCATCAGCCGATTGAATGGCGCCTCCAACCAATCGGTTCACTGGTCATCGTGCATCTCCTCAGGTCACTACCTGCTCGTCTTGCTTCTCGAACCGGTCGTCAAAATGTCCGCTGTTCTTTGACATAATAGAAAATAAAAGATATATCCTATTTTACATTTGAAAAAGGAAACCCTGAGTTACATTTGGGGGAGCAAAGGTAGGAAAGAAATCTCGAGTTACATCAGGAATAGGATATAGGGAATCGATGCACAGACTGAGATGCAAGAAACCACATTCAACCAAGCACACATACGTAGGGTTTATTGGCCATAACCATTCTATACATCCACCACAAAACTCATTTACTGGAGACACGCATCGAGTGCATTTATATTACATATCATATATGTATATTGGAATTTGTGGATTTAGGATTGGACATGCATAAAGCCAATTTTATTCACATCGTATGCAATAAATAAAGGCGACAAACCAAAATCGATTACATCAATAATCCTAAAGTATTGAGCATTTGACATGGCTCTGATACCACTGTAGGGTTTTAGGGGAGATAGAGAAGGAAGCGGAAACAAAAATTTTCTTCTCCCAAACCAAGAATAAAGGAATCACGTCAATGTCTATACAATAGGAAGGATGGTTTGTAGAGGCGTACCTTGTATGAGGCTTGCTCGACAACGTTACCTCACAGCTTGCACGATCTTCACCTCCGGTCTTGGACGATGTCTGTGCAGCTCCTGGTCTCACCGGGACTGTAGGGATTAACAACTATCCTTCGAGCGGCAGAAGTTTCCCACCTCTGCAGTCATCCACACAGACTGCCTAGAACTCCGATCGCCATGTCACACAAGGCACCGAAAGGAGTCACACCCTCCTATCAGCATACTAGTCACCGACACACTCTCCTTCCACCAGTCACTTTTCTACAGTTGTCTTTCCCTTGCTGTGCCTCCCTTATCAGGTTGCACTTGCTCGGGCTCTCTCAGTTACCAAAACCAGAGAGAACGACAACTTTGCAGAGCAACTGGTGTTCTGAGTTGTACTTTGAGAAGCCCCCAATACCCCTATATATAGGAGGGTCATGGGACATGGTTCTCTACCCCGAGCAATGCGGGATTAAAGCATGAGTAGAAGGGTTCGAGATTTTCCACAAAACAACCAACTGTGCCAGCTAAACCAATCGTTTCAAGCATGAAATGGTCAGTTGGGGACCTGAGCCGATCGGTTCACACATGAACCGATCGGTTGGGACACCTGAGCTGATCGGTTCAAGCATGAGCCAATCGATTCGTGGTCCTAGTCCAACTCAAATTGACTTTCATGTTTGTTTTTGACTAATCAAATATTAGTCCTTGTCCAAATCAAATTTGTACAAGTGAAACAAATATGTTTTTGTAAAAAAAAAGAGTCTTCTGACTTTCCAAACGATCTCGGTTGGTCACACAAATCCATCGGTTCAACAATTGAGCTGATCATTTCATTGACACATGAGCTGATCGACTCACCACTTGAACCGATCGGTTCACTAACTTGAGCCGATCGGTTCATCACATGAGCTGATCGGTTGGGAGTACAGACTGTGCAAAATCAGTCAATTGCAGTTTCAATCAATCTGATACTCTAATCAATTGGTCCAACACCTTGAACACTATGATTTTGAGCTATCAATCAACTGAGTGTTTAATTGAACTACTAAAATCCTTTAGTAATCAATATAAACATCAGTTGTGGATAAACTCCTCTTCCATGTTAAATCCTTTGTGTGTGACCCTGTAGGTCCATTTCACATTGGTAGTGAAAGTCCATAACACTTATGACTTTACAAGTAAGGAACGATGCCTAGTCGCACATCAATGCTACCCAAGTGAAATAGAAAGTTGGAGAACAACTTTCAAGCCTACAATCCGTGAATGGTGTTACAAAGAATGTATAATTCCTTTGTCACTAATGTCCTGAATGAACTCAAGGCATGGTACAATCATCCTTTCAACGTTCATCCATTTCCTTGATCTCATAACAGACTAGGTGAGATGTGTGTGACATCAAATTCACATATTGATTCACACATGCATGTGCATGCCTTTCTCAATCCTACTCATAAAGTGGCCATGGACATCAAACTCCCTTAGGAGGGACAAATCCCATATCTATCATTCACCCCTCAAAAGCCCCATGTGTCAAAGTCACCCAATCATCACCTTTATAACAACCCATATTTCAGGACTGCGTTTGATGATGTCAAAGCATACCCAACAACATGTGTTGAGTGTAGTGATTTTAGGTCGAAGAATCACACTCACCACCATCACTGTGAGAGCTGACTGTGACTACCAAATCATTGTTCCATGTGTCACTCTCACGGTGGGTCTGTCCGGTACACTTGTTCTCTAACAAGTACCTATGTGCTTGGTTTGATATCACTATATCATGATTAATGAGATTCTGTCATCAACCAACACACAATCTAGTTTTTAGTGTTATTGATGTCTATGGTTACTTCCACAATAACAACGGACTGGGGACTAAACAAGAATGTATACTCTTAACATCTGTATGATCTCATCATTTAGGTCCTTAACCTAAAAGCATACGTCATTGAGTAAAAACTTTTTTCTGGACATCTATCATGTTACACTATCATCTCAGAAATAGTTAAAACATATAGATTGGAAATTTCCTTTATTATTCAAATCATTTACAGAGTATCCCATTACAACCATCACATGACTTGCTCTATGGGCATACATACCAATAGGAGTTGCGACCTGAGTTGCACAGGTTGCATCCAATATTTCTTATGAGTATGCTGAGGAAATGCCATCCGAATACAGAGTTAGTGCTGCATTTGGTGGAGGTGGAGCTTTATCAGTATATGACCTACGTGGAAGGTCCAGTGTTGATCCTTGATCAGAGAGTGAAGAAGCTGAAGAGAAAGGACCTTATGCTTGTAAATGTTATTTGTCATCATTGTGGTGTTGAGGAAGCCATGTGGGAGCTCGAGGAATATATGAGGAGGAAGTACCCCTCACGTTTCTCTTTGGAATTTGGGGAAAAAATCCCTATTAGGGGTTTATGACTTGTAAGGACCCTGACCCACATTTTGAGATAACCTTGTTTGTTTTTCTTAAGAATGTTGCTTAGAACCTTGATCTAATCATTTGAGCTGTAATTAGGGTATGTTGGAAGCTTGAAGTTTCTTTCTCGAGCTTGTTTGGTTGATGCTTGTGTTTTGTGGTAAGATTTTGGTGCAAATTGCAATTTACCCAGGATAGGGGTTGATATGCAAGTTTGCAACCTCTAGTGTGTTCCTTCTCTCTCTTGGCATTATATAGAGGAGATTAAGAGAGATGGAAACCTTACTTGGGTCTTGTTTATCTGGTGACATCTTTGGAGATGTATTGGATACATGTTTGAGGTGTGCCTTGCACCTAGAAGTGTTGTCTCGGGATTGAGATCCTTGGAGATGCCTTGTATCAATTTGTGCATGTCTTAAGATACACCCTATCGGTTTGTGGGTGCCTTGGGTACCACCCTATTGGTTTATGGTTGTGTGGAGATGTTGTATCGGGCATGACCTTGGTAGGTGACCTAGTGGACGAGACCTTATCTCAATGCTTTGCATGATGTTGTACATGTGGCTCTTTCTTGTAGACAAGTGGCACCTAAGCTCCTATGGTGGTGACACCTCTTCCATGATCTCTCTCTCATCCCTCTTGTATATATAATCCTTTGTCTCCATGCAAGAGAATCCTTTTGGTTATCTTTACTTTCTCCCCTTGGTGGGCGACCTTGAGATAGAATATCTCTTTCTTGGAAGCTTGCTGGATGAGTCCCAAGCTTGTGGTGTTCCCTTCATCTTCTACCTTGGAAGAAAGCATAGCAAGTATGAGAGAAATTTAATCATGCACTTGGACAAGGTGGTTTAGAGTGGTTCCAATCTCCAAACTAGGTGATAGTCAATCCACTTGCTAGAGAGGTCAACCTCTAGGACTTTGCAATCCGTGCATACTAATATTCATTCATAAGAGATACAAGAAGACCACCATACATCCAAGGACTTACCTACTCAAGACAAGAGTCTTCCACCTACAAAAGGACTTACCCACTTGATCAATATGTCTTCATCCTTCAACAAGGACTTACCCACACTTGCATCAAGTCTTTGGCCTTGAAGGGTTTAACCACTCTTATTGAACATTTACCTTGCCCTTCTCGTTCACCTGGAGAAAATCTTCACCTCTTCTTCTTCCTTGAAGAAGACCAACAACAACTTTACCTTCACTCGGAGTATCTTGCTTCACCTTTTCTCTTTGAGAAAGGAGGTTGGGAAGATGGAAGGAATGAGAGCTTTACAAGCACATGGAAGTTGCTCTCTTACAACATACCTAACTCACTCATAATCACAAAATTCTTTATAAATGAGAGAGATAAAAGGGCTCAAAGGGTTGTAACACACTCAACTATACCAAGGACTTAGAATAGCATGAATGAGCAAACTTGGAATGAACTCCAAGGGGTCCTATTTATAGCCGGAGGTGTTCCTTTGAGTGTGGGATCACTTAAGAATGAAAACTAGCCATTTTACAACTTACAACAGATCTATTTTCACTCACAACAACTCTCCAAGGGTTATAATCACTTTTTCTATGTTTTCTGTATAATACATTTGCTCAAGATTCAATAAAGGTAACTCGACTGATCCACTAAAGGATAAAGCCAATTTGCAAATCGTTGGTCGAGTTTGTTCTAGGAAACATGACTGATGAGTCAAAATCAAATTTTCTTAGTTGATCGATCGGTCAAGTTTTGTGAGTGTACAACTCCACCAATTGGTCATTTCAAAAAATGCATCACTAAATCAGTCGAGTTTCCAACTCGACCGTTAAACAACCTGTGATAATTTTCCAATTTGACTTTTGAGTGACCAAATGTTGGAATTAAGTGTCCATAATTTTTTTTCATCTTAGTTACAAGTCATATCATCAATTCAAGTGAGTAGAAAATTAATCTAAGGTCATTTGGAGTGATTTCCCAAAATGCACACTTGCATTGCTTTTGACTTGAACTTGGACAAGCTAGGGCTTGTGTAATTTGATCATTTTCATTTACCTAAAGCCTGAAATCAATCTTGAACAAACATATTAGATACATAGGAATGGAATGGTTAATTCATTATTAAAATATGGGCAATGTATAACTCTCAAGTCAATATTCTCCCCCTTTTGACAATGATAAACCATTCCTCAATCATATTGAAATGATATATAAAGTTATACCTTTGCCTTGTGAATTACAGGGGGATTCATGATTTGAATAATGTGAATTTCTCACCCTAAATCTATACTTACTCTTACTTGTATAGTTAGTCTTACTACACAAAGCAATATAACAAATATATTATACGATCCTCTTGCATGTCACATGATAAAGCATATAATGAACAAGAAAAGGATCACATAGACAATAAAAACAATATGGTTGAGCATAAAATTATTAAACTTCTCTCCCCCTTTTGACATTATAAAAAAGGAACAGGCGTACAAGAGCATAGAAATAGGTCTTCTCCAAGCACAACCAAAACATACATCCACAACATAAAACATGCAATCTCATAACATACATCAAACAAAGATCAGAGAGAAATAATAAATCTAAGTCATAATAAAAATATGGTAAACATGGCACCAACTCATGAGATATAGTAAATCAAAGAGTAAGTGTACATAGGATTAATATTTCAACATAGAAAACATGTCCTAAAAAAATTACAAACTAAAATGACAAAACCAACATGATGATGAATAGTACATCTCAGATAATGTGCCCAGATGTTTTTAGTACAAAAAGTCTAGAAAGATATATATGATCAACATCTATAGACTAAAAGCTAAAACATCCAAACATCTAAGTCATCTAAGTCCACAACATCATCATCATCAACATAATCAACAAAGGGTTCTGGCTCATAGTCATCATCTTCGTCTGAAGGTGCAGTAGAGACAACAACATCACCTTCATCACCAGAACCACTAGTAGAGACACCAAAACCATTATTACCATCATCCTCAGATGGCTTCCCATCATTAGTAGCAACTTCCTCATCAGCCTAATCTGGCATCTCCTCATCGACAGAGGAACTAAAGCCACAAATGGGCCACCTGTCATTCTGCTCAGCCCAAGACATACCAAGGTTATGTAACTCCTAGGCTTGAGGACAAGGAGCAGAAGTACCAAGTATAACAATCAAGATAGCTATAGGAGAAATAAGGAGAGGTAGTATAACATCAATAGATCCACCATTAGCATAGGGTGTAGTAGTAAAAGAAGCAGGTGGAGGGGCAGGGTAAAAGAGATCATATGCATATAATTCATAGTCACCTCCTAGGTAGGGATGGTAGGGAGGATAAGGATGTGCACATGAGATATTCATGGTAGACATTATGGAACAAAGATCCTGATGCATATGATCTGAACCTGAAGGTTATACGCCTGTTGATGCATCATGTAACCCATGAGAATTTCATTTGATATATGGAAAGAGGCACAGGCAGGTCGAGATGGCTGAGGTGGTGAAGGTGCCTGGGTGGAGGTGGAGGCTCCAAGTGTGGTAGAGGAAGGGATGGGCACACTCTTTTGAATTGTGGTCTCACTGATGCAAACTCCTTTTTGGGTAGTTTTCTAATGAAGGTCAGAAAAAGAGATTTGCCAGTGGCAGACTGAAATAGACCATAATTCACGGTTGGTAGGGTGGGTGGGTTCCTCGAGTGTTCTTACCAGAGTCAAAGCAGGTCATGTGATAGAGAACATATATGGACCACTTGACTCTGATGTTCTTCAAGATACATGCCATAATCACTGCAATATTCTCTGCAATTTTAGTCTAGTTTTTCTTTAGATGAATATTGTAGTTGACTACTAGGGCGAGTATGCGGTTCTTGAGGTCTAAGGCTGAGGAGGGAAGGGTGGACTTCTTCCTATAGGGAAACTAAGGCTTCTTTAAGAATTTATGAATGTCTAGAAGAGTGAGATCATATTTCTTTTAGAAGGCCTCAGGGTCAACAAGGTTGAAATAATCAGGGTAATCCTTCCTCCAAGTGTCAGTCACCTTAGTACCAGAGAAAAAAAACTCAAGGTATCCTCGGAGACTTGGAATTTCTTCCCGACTATCATGGAAGTAAGGACTACTTTAGCATTAGGCGGGGGCACGAGTGTGTAGTAATTCCATCACAATTTTACATAGAATTCAAGATTGGCTTTGGTGTTTGTAATGGAATTGAAATAGTATGTGCATTCTACACTCAAGGCGGAGAGGTAGTGGTCGTGCAACAACTCAACTACTTGATCAATAACCTTTCTTGGCTCAAAAAGGACATGAAAAGGAAAGGGGTTCCTAGGAAGGATCTCCTTGTACCTATTTAAATCATCACTGGAGACAAATAAGGTATCATCAAAGGATATAAGGTGCGAGATGGAGGAGGAGGATGGTGCTCTAGATGGGGAGGCTCTCTTTCTCCCATTTGAAGTCATGGAGGCAAGATAAGAGGGTAGAGAGGTCAAAAATGTGGAAAACACCACCAAAAACTGACCAAACAGCTAAGGTTGATGAGCAAGAGGTTAAGGGAGGTCGAACTAGGTTGAACTAGGGCTAGGGAGAGGAAGGTCGAGGCTAGGGTTGAGAGCTTGAGGGAGTTGGAGAGTGGATCGGTCGATTTTTCTCTATTTGAGAGGGAGAAAAGTCGGTCGAACCATACTTAAGGTTTGCTCCAGGCTGGCCATAGGTCGAGACCTGTGACTCAAAAATTGACCGAATGGCTCTTTACAAAAGCCCTCAGCCACAGATCGGTTGAGTTGGCAACTCGACCGATGGTCAACCTAAACCAACTTTAGAAGTTTTAATTTCTAGACATTAGAGGGATAATTACATTTATTTTTCAAGTCCTTGTATTTTAAACATAGTTAGGCACATATCACTCATCGTTGGGTACTATTTTGCGATAAATCAAGTATTTGCAAAAAATAGCCAAAACAAGTGAAAAATAAGCATATGAACAAGAAAATAGCATTATAGCAAGCAAGAGTGATCAAGATATAAGCAAAGCATATAGGATACATAACAACTAGTTAGAAGGAATATGTAATTCATTCAAAGTAGTTATGGGCAGTTTAGATCTAATAAAATTAAATTTCTCTCTAGCTGGAGGTTTAGTGAAAATGTCCACCAACAGATTTTCCGTGTCCACATGCGTGATATAGATATCTTTTTGGCAATGTGATCGTGGAGAAAATGATGGAGAACCTCTATATGCTTGGCTCTTCTATGAAATATAGGATTGTAAGACAAATTAATTGTACTAGTATTATCACAGTAGATAGGAGAAGCATCAAAATGAATGTTAAAGTATTGGAGCATTTGCATCATCCATAGGACCTAGGCACAAAAACTCCCAGCTACAATGTATTCAGCCTCGGTGGTTGATAATGCCACTATGCTCTATTTCTTAGAGAAGCAAGACACCAAGAATGGTGCTAGGAGAAAGCAAGTTCCACTTGTGCACTTTGTATCTATTAAGCATCCTATGTAATCCACATCATTATAAGTTATAAGAGTAAAGTCCCTTGACTTGGGATACCATAGTCCAAAATTTGGAGTTTTGGCTAAGTACCTTAAAATCCTTTTAACAAATATAAGATGTGATTTCTTGGGATTTGATTGAAAGCGAGCACACAAGCCAACACTAAACATTATATCAGGCCTAGAGGTAGTTAAATAAAGTAAACTTCCAATCATATATCTATAGAGCTTCTCATCTACCTTCTCACCTTCTTCATCTTTATTAAATTTGGCAATGTTTGACATGGGTGTGTTCATCGGCTTGGTGCTCTCCATCCCAAAGAACTTAAGTAGCTCACTTGTGCACTTGCCTTGGTTGATGAAGTTCCCATCTTTAGGTTGCTTGATTTGAAAGTCAAGGAAGAATGTAAGCTCACCCATCATGCTCATCTCAAACTCACTCTACATAAAATCACCAAATGCCTTGAAAAGATCAAGATTAGTTCCACCAAAAATGATATCATCAATATATATTTGAGTGATAAGAAAATGGTTAGAAGTGTGTTTTAGAAACAAGGTAGAATATACTTTTCCCATGATATATGTAAAGAAGTGAAACCACTCGTCTACTAAAAAGAAAAGATCACATCCCATGAACCAAACACCACATAATTTTTTTACCAACGGGATGGAGACCAATTCAATCAACATGTATGTATCATTACGCAATGAGTAGCAGTGGAAAATAACATTATCTAACAATTTACATAGTTTGATTACATGATACAACGATTCACCACACATGGGTGACTAGAACTAAAACTAAACATGTAAGCCAAAGATCAATTCGAGGGTCATCTAACCACCTCTCCAAGTCTCCCAACAGCTCAACTACAAGGTTGATGTTGAAGTTCTCCAAATCTAACCTGGGGTTGGAAGCATACCCCACAAAAAGAAAAGGGAAAAGAGGATGTCAGCAAAAAGCTGGTATGTGTATATTAAAGAAAAACTTGAGCAATATATGACAATAAGGACATCAAGTATGAATGCTTCCCATACAAAAGAAAAGGACTACCCACACATGCATAAAAGATAAGATTCATAACCAAAGAGATACTTGCCATATGTAAAACAATAAAGAAGTGCCACATGCACATATCATGACCAACATCCTGCATACATGTGAGATAAGCATAAAACTATAATATTATAAAAGACAAAGGCGGTCAAGAATCGCACATCTTGAACCTGGTGAGACATGGGTCAAGAATCACACATCTTGCCCTGATATGGGGAATCACACATCCACCACCCAAATATATATAACATGGGCCAGGAATCACACATCCTGCCCTGGCATGGGGAATCACACATCCACCATCCAAAAATATTACAATATTGCCACAAATGATAATGAGAAAGAAAAGAAGCACCTCCAGAACAAGGGCCTACGAGATACACAACATCTAAAGAAGAGGGAGGAATTGAAAAGAGTAAGGGAGAGGCAGTCCCAACATAGGCTGAACCGACAATGGAGAAAAGAGTAGCAGACGGAAGAAACCCAAAATTACAGGCTCAGATGAAGCAAGGAAAATACAGAAGAAAGACACGGTTAATGAAAAAGCAGGGAGAAAATCAAAACGTCCACAGACACAACAACAGTACAAAAATCAGAAGCAAAAGGAGAAGAAAAAGCAAAGAAGATCTGGCAGATTACATAGATGAAGAATCTCTCAGCAGTGGAAAGAAACGGCAGGAAACAGAGCAGGTAATAGCAGCTTCTAGTATGCAAGTAGCGGGTACTGGGTTGACCCAGGCTTGTGAACAACAATGGAAACATTATGCTGGAACGTCCAGGGATTGGGCAGCCCTGGGACGGTGAACTCTCTCCAAAGGAGGTGCTGGAGAGAAACGCCCGACATAGTTTTCGTGATGGAAACTATGTGCAGTGTTGTAGAGAAGGATAAAACCAGAAGGAAATGCGGCTATGACAGTGGCTTTGGAGTGGACAGTAGAGGAAGATCAGGGGGGGGGCTGGGGATGTGGTGGAGAGGAAACAGGATTACGATCAAATCTTACTCGTCACACCATATCTGTGATGATTATGAGGCGGACAGACCTGAGGAGAGCTTCTGCTTTGTAGGTTTGTATGGCTGGTCTGCTGTACTTGAAAGACATCACACTTGGGCTCTCATGGGGGATTTATGCCGGACATCCAATCTACCTATCTTACTGGGAGGAGATTTCAATGAAATCACATCTCAAGAGGAAAAGCAAGGTGGCCAACTCAGGAGTGAATGGCAGATGAGAAACTTCAGAGAGGCAATAGACACGTGTCACCTAAGAGATCTAGGTAGCACGGGCTGCAAATTCACGTGGAGGAGAGGCCTTCATGCGGAGAATCTCACCCTTGAGAGACTTGATCGTTTCCTGGTGGATGGAAGATGGTGTGACATTTATGGGGTTCGCAGAGTCAAAAACTTTCCTATCTAGAACTCAGATCATGGTCAGGTATTACTGTGGGCTGAAATAAGTCAATGTCATAACAGGCAAAGAAAGAGATTTCACTTTGAGAATATGTGGTTGGCGTCACCTGACTACAAGAATATTGTGGAACAGGCATGGGATGCAAAAGAGGGAGAAGGACTGCTGATACAGACCAAACAATGTGTTGAGAATTTAAGCTGTTGGGTCGAGGAGAAGTTCGGGAATATCAAGAGGAGGATACAGAGAAAGGAACACGATATGTCACATGCTCAGAATAGACTACCTTTGCATGACATGATTCAGGAATGCTCCAAGCTGGCAAAAGAGCTTCAAGAACTGCAAAGACAAGAGGAAAGTTGGTGGTTTGCTAGAGCTAGAGCAAATGAGATGAGAGATGGAGACAAGAACACAAAATACTTCCACCACAAAGCATCCCAGAGGAAGTGCAGAAACACGATAAAGGGTCTCTATAATGAGGAGGGGATCTGGAAGACTGAGGGGTCAGAGATTGAGGCGGTGATATCCTCTTTGTTTGGATCCTTATTTACTTCATCTCAACCACAGGGAATTAATGATTTTCTGAGGAAGATGGATCATGTGATTCAGGACAGGGATGTTGATGTTCTAAAGAAAACAACTACGGAGCACGAGGTTTGGGAGGCGGTGAACCAGATGCATCCTTATAAGGCTCCGGGTCTTGACGGTGTGAAAGCCATCTTCTATCAAAAATTCTGGGGAAAAGTAAAAGGGAGCATTATAGCCTTTATAAAGGATTGGTGGGTAGGAAAACACACTCTGATAGAGATCAATGAAACTGATATTGTTCATCCCGAAGACAGATTCCCCAGTGTGCATCACAGAATACAAACCAATCAGCCTTTGCAATGTGTCTTATAAAATCATCTCTAAAGTGCTGGCTAATTGAGTGAAGCTGCTACTGAACAACATCATTTCTGAGAACCAAAGTGCTTTTGTGGGAGGAAGGATGATCACTGACAATGCTTTGGTGGCTTATGAAATCTTTCATACCATGAAAAATAAGAAGAAAGGTAGGAAAGGCCTTATGGCGTTGAAACTTGACATGAGCAAGGCATAAGATAGGGTGGAATGGAATTTTATGGAGAGAGTTATGGAGAGATTGGGGCTGCCCGGGAAGTGGAGATCTAAAGTTACTGAGTGCATGACAAGTGTTTCACACAAATTCATAGTCAATGGCACAAGGAGGGGATCCACAAGACCGACTAGAGGACTTCGCCAAGGTGACCCCATCTCACCCTACTTATTTCTTTTTTGCGCTGAAGCTCTTTCTCTCTCTCTCACTCATGCAGCGCAGGACAAACACATCCATGGCATATAAGCCTGTCGAAATGCACCACTGGTGTCTCATTTATTCTTTGCAGATGACAACATTGTGTTTACTAGGGCCACCACAGGAGAATGCTCCACTTTAGCTGAAATTTTCAGCCAATACGAGAGGGCATATGGACAGAAGATCAATTATGAAAAAATGAGGTATCCTTCAGTGGGAATGTTGATGTAGAGAAAAGGGACATGATCAAGAATATCCTGGGAGTCAGAGAGGTTAACAGACATGAAAAATATCTTGGCATCCCGACGGTCATTGGAAGATCCAAGAAGGTAGTTTTTTCTGCAATAAAGGACAGGGTCTAGAAAAAGCTGCAAGGGTGGAAGGAAAATCTTATTTCTAAACTAGGCAAGGAGGTGTTAATTAAATCTGTAATCAGGCAATCCCGACACATTTGATGAGCATATTCAATATACCGGATGGCATTATTGATGAAATTCACTCCATGATCATGAGGTTCTGGTGGGGGGCGAAGGAGGGGGAAAGGAAGATACACTGGATGTCCTGGGAACGGTTGTGCAAACCTAAGGAGTATGGAGGGATGGGTTTCCGAGATCTCAAGGCTTTCAACCTAGCTCTTCTCGCTAAGCAGGGGTGGCGTATGTCTACAGCATGCACATCCTTGGTGGGTCGGGTCTTTGGGCACAAATATTTCAGAAATTCCACACTGCTGCGTACTGGCATAGGAGGGCTCCCAAGTTACACATGGCGGAGTATATGGGGAGCCATCCAGACTGTTAAACTGGGCTTCCTCTGGAGAGTGGGTAATGGTGAAACTATTGACATTTATGAAGATAGGTGGATTCCGCAGATCGGAGGACCGGTGCAGCGTTACCTTGTGCAAGGACCAGTGGAGTATAGTATGGTGTCGAGTTTGATCAGCGAGGAGACAGACCAATGGGATCTAACAGACCTTTCTGATGTATTTCCCCCTCACATAAGATCAATGATAATGAAGATTCCGCTTGGCCGACAGGATGGAAGTGATGTGTTATGTTGGGAGAAAGAAAGTGATGGGATTTACTCAGTTAGAAGTGCATATACATACATAAGGACAGGGGCAGATCTCTCTGTGGAAGGACGGGAGGAGGATTGGAAATGGATTTGGAAGCAAAAATGGCCGCCGAAGCTAAAGCATTTTGTTTGGCGGATTATGCAAGACATACTCCCAACACAGGCTGCATTGGCACGGAAGCATGTAATTGAAGATGGGACATGCCAACATTGTCGATTGCAACTGGAAGATGTAACACATGCACTTCTGAATTGCCACTAAACTCATCAAGTATGGACGTCGAGATCCTTCTTGTGGCCAGCTTGGACAGGAGGTACTGCTAAGGAATTCATCCAGGATTTACTGCAGAGAGACGATCAACAGTGGATTGATGAAGGTGCCACTCTCTTATGGGTCGCCTGGACAGCAAGGAACAAGGAGATGTTTGATCAACGACCGGCCTACATACCTGCTCTAGCAGCAGGTTTTCTCAATATGGTGGAGGACAAAAGGGAGTACAACTTATCCATGTCCGTCCGTAGTAGAAGCAGTAACGCCGGAGATAACCTCCAATGGAAGCCACCCTATCAGAATACCATCAAACTCAATGCGGACGCATGTGTTCGGAACAATAGTACTGGAGGCGTAGGAGCTGTTCTAAGAGATGATAATGGAGCTATCCAAGGCACGTACCAGTGCAGGCTAGACCACACATTCTCGGTGCTTAGTACGGAGGGAATGGCAGTCTACCTGGGCATGTTATTTGCTTTGGAGCAGGGCATCTCAGATCTCATGGTGGAAACGGACAGTGCTCTTCTTGTCCATGCTATCAAGAAGGAAGGTTGGGGGAAAGGATATGAGGACCGATTAGTACAAAATATTATTAGCCTCTCTGTTAATTTTCTTTCCTTTACTGTTAGCTTTGTTAAAAGACAAGGTAATGGGGTAGCTCATGCCTTGGCTTCAAATGCCTGTCAGCTCGAAGGTTGTCGTAGTATACTAGAGAACTTTGATGATGATGTTGTAAGACTATATTTGAAAGATATTAATATATAAGAGCGACATGCGCCTTTTATCAAAAAAAAAGAGACAAAACCAATGCAATTATACTACTCTAGGGTTACTGAATCACATAGCAGGTAAATGTAGAGGCAAGTAATAAAGTATAGTCATCTTTATACAAGATTTGCCACAATGGACAACAAAGGAAACCACCAATAAACCTCCACATCACAGTGGGAATATACCATCAACAACATCATCATATACCATATCACAAGGTAGGATCCAAAAGAATATCCAAGATCACAATCAAGATAGTTCACATGAACCATGATAATAAGAGATAAGAGCAATGTGTATAGGCTATTGTCCATAGGACCAAGAGAAAGACAAAATATAGGATAACTGCTCAAGAAGAATAATCGAGGATGCAAACATACCTCAAACCTTCGAACCCTATAACTCACTTTCAGACCCCTAACAATATCAGAGTCCACTTTCCCCTAATATGATCATCATATTTATGTATTAGATATATGTATATTCATTAAAGGCTTAAAACATCAAAACCATCGATTTTTCCACAAACGATCAAATTAGACTCTAACAACCTCACTATTGTCTTATTTACGTTCTTCTGATCAAAATAACATATAGGTTTGTATATTTTCGAGATACTGACTTTTTAGGGCATTTTCCATATTTATTAGTTAATTAAATCAACTCGAAAAATACATATTCGAAAAATTCAAAATCAGACTACAAAAGTATTTTTGTTAGATAGATCTTGTTCTCTCGATTCCAAAACATATTTTAGATTTAAATATAGATAATCGAGTAAAAAGATATGATTTTTCTAAAATTAACCAATCAAAGAATGACATGTCATCAAATCCATTAAAAGAGAGACAAAGAGAGAGAGGGAGAGGGAGAGGGGTAAAAACGTAAAAAGCCACCCAACCCTTCTTCCACCTCCACCATCCTGCACACCTATGACTGCTTGGGGAATATTTTGGATATTTTTGCAATTCAAGACCAAACTTAGAACCGAAAGATGTGTATGAAAGCTAAAGCAATAAAGAACTCAACCATACCTTTAATTTAGATGAAGATTGTGTGTACATGGAGCAGAAAGGGCCGCAAGGTCAGAGACTTTGGCGGCTCGGTGGGGGTCAAAACGGAGACGAAAGTCGAAATTGAAAGTAGGGGTGAGTTGCAAATGAGATGGCGGTCCTTGGGGTATGTATATATAGGCAAGGAGATGTGGGTTAGGATTTTCGAAGTGGGCCGCCAAAGCTTGGGGAGCAAGCTGTGGGGGTTTCTTAGTTTCTCAACCACATGCCACAATTTAAGGGTCGACGGCTGCGGAATTCAAAGATGAAACTAACGCACAAAATTTTATTAAAAACGGTGGTGAATCGAGGGAGAAAGTTACGATCCAAATATCCCCAAAAACCAACATGTTGCCTTTTCGGTTAGAGGAAGAAGACAACACACGAATCCTTAGATCAAGATCCAACGACCGACGATCAGTGCAAAATCACAGTTGCAAATCTTTATTCCTATTCAAATTCGACTTAAAGGGCATATTCATTTAAATGTTTTTCTCTCTCCTCATTTGGAGGCCCAAACGTTGTCCAAAAATTACCAAATTTTATATTATGACTGACTTTGACGTGAAGAATCCGAATATGCAATTAGTTTTGCCTTTTGAGAATCTTTAATGTGTTAAATAATTCAAAACACATTTTATCTTTCCTCATTTATTTATGACTATGATTATGCAAAAATTACAAACTTCACCCATAACTCATATTAAGTATATTGGATACGAATTTGCTATTATTTCCATTTTTTGAAATTTTTTATTATTTTAAATAATGAGTTGAAAGTTTTGCACACTTTCTCTCTCTTGAATTTACCTTCCTACCAAATATTTTCCAAATTGATTCAAAATTCATCCAAAGGTCTATTTTAACATGTAGAACACGAATTTTGCATTATTATATTTTTTTGAAGACTTTATTTATTTTATTTAATTCATTTACATTTTACCAATTATTTATCATTTTAATTTATTAGAGGCATCTAGAAACTTTTTAAAAATATAAAACTTGTCCTATAAGCAATAATAAACGTGTGGAACATGATTTTGGCATTAATTAATTTTTTTCAACATATATTTAATATTTTTGGTCTTTAAGTCATTTTCTCTCTCCTGAATAAATTAAAATGTTAACCATCAATGAAATTAAATACAAATTCACACATAGACTCATTTTGATATATATATTACGAATTTGGAGTTATTTTTCCAATTTGAGGATGTTAGATATTTTATTTCACCTTATTGGTTTATCTCCTATTTTGTTTTAATAAAGACTTTAATATATGCATTTTGTTGGGTTTTAGAGGAGGCAGAGAAGCAGTGGAAACAAAAATTTTCTCCCCAAAACCCAGAATAAAAGGAATTGCGTCATCGTCTATACAATAGGAAAGATGGTTTGTGGATGCACACCTTGTCCCGAGGCTTTCTCGGCGACAGTACCTCGCGCCTTGTGCGGTCTTGACCTCCGGTTTTGGATGGTGTCTGTGCAAGTCCTGGTCGCACAGGGACTGAAGACTCCTGGTCTCACTGGGACTGTCGGGATTGACAGTTGTCCTTCGAGCGACAGAGGTCTCCCACCTCTGCAATCGTCCACACGGACTGCCTGGAACTCCGATCTCCTTGTCGCACAAGGAATCGGAAGGAGTCACACCCTCCTGTAGGCGTACTAGTCGCCAACACACTCTCCTGCCACCAGTCACAACTGCAGTTGTCTTTCCCTTACTGTGCCTCCCTTTTCGGGTAGCACTTGCTCGGGCTCTCACAGTTACCAAAACCAGAGAGAACGACAACTTTGCAGAGCAACTAGTTTATACTGAGTTGTACTCTGAGAAGCCCCCAATATCCCTATATATAGGCGGGTCATGGGATAGGGTTCTCTATCCCGGGCAATATAAGACTAAAGCAGGAGTAGAAGGGTTCGAGATTTTCCACAAAAAACAACCAACTCACAACCTGAACCAATCGTTTCATAACTGAAACGGTCGGTTGGGGATCTGAGCCGGTCGGTTGACACCTCAACCGATTGGTTGAGACCCATGAACCGGTCGGTTCACTTCTAAACCGGTCGGTTTGTGGTCCTGATCAGTTCCCGATTGACTTTCCTTCTTTTGTTTCTAATTGGTATCAAATACCAATCTTTGTTCCGATCAAATTGGGCAAGTGAAACGAAAGGAAATTTTTCACCAATCTTACTTTCCCAACTTGCCCGGTTGCAATAGTTGAACCGATCGTTTCAATACTTGAAGCAATCATTCACCCTGTCCTTGAGCCGATCGACTCACCACCTGAGCCGATCGGTTCACCAAGCTGAGCTGATCGGTTCATCACATGAGCCGATCGATTGGGAGTGCAGACTGTGCAGAATCAGTCAATTGCAGTTTCAATCAATCTGATACTCTAATCAATCAATCCAACACCTTGAACACTATGATATTGAGCTATCGATTAATTGAGCATTTAATTGAACTACTAAACTCCTTTCGTAATCAATCTAAACATTGTTTGTGGATAAACTCCTATTCCAGGTTAAATCCTATGTGTGTGACCCTGCAGGTCCATTTCATGTTGGCAGTGAAAGTCCATAACATTTATGACTTCACAAGCAAAGAGTGGTGCCTAGGCACACATCAGTGCTACCCAAGTGAAATAAAAAGTTGGAGAACAACTTTCAATCCTACAATCCGTGAATGGTGTTAAAGTGAATGTATAATTCCTTTGTCACTGATATCCTGAATGAACTTGAGGCATGAAACAGTCATCCTGTCAACATTCATTCATTTCCTTGATCTCAGAGAAGACTGGGTGAGATGTGTGTGACATCAATATCACATATTGATTCACACATTCATGTGCATGCCTTTCTCAATCCTACTCATCAAGTGGCCAAGGACATCAAACTCCCTCAGGAGGGGCAAATCCCATATCTATCACTCACCCGTCAAAAGCCCCATGTGTCAAAGCCACCCAATCATCACCTTTATAACAACCCATATTTCAGGACTGCATTTGATGATGTCAAAGTGTACCCAATGACATGTGTTGAGTGTAGTGATTTCAGGTCTAAGAATCACACTCATCACCATCACTGTGAGAGCTGACTGTGACTACCAAGTCATGGTTCCATGTGTCACTCTCACGGTGGGTCTGTCTGGTACCATGTTCTCTAACAAGTACCTATGTGCTTGGTTTGATATCACTATATCATGACTAATGAGATTCTGTCATCAACCAACACACAATCTAGTCTTCAGTGTTATTGATGTCTATGGTTATTTCCACAATAACAACCGACTAGGGACTAAACAAGAATGAATACTCTTAACATCCGTATGATCTCATCGTTCAGGTCCTCAACCCAAAAGCATACGTCATTGAGTAAAACAATTCTTTAGACATCTATCATGTTACACCATCATCTCAGAAACAATTTAAACATATAGATCGGAAAATTGCCTTTATTATTATTCAAATCATTTACAAAGTATCCCATTACAATCATCATATGACTTTCTCTATGGACATACATACCAACAGATTCCCACTTGCACTTAGATCCAGTCACCAAGGAACCTCAGTCCTTGTGACCTAGCATGACCATCATGCTTCTGCTGAGAAAGGGCCTTAGTCAGTGGATCAACTATGTTGTCTTCAGTTGGTACTTTGCAAATCTTCACATCTCCTCGTTGTACGATCTCTCTTATGATATGGAAGTGTCGTAGTATGTGTTTGGACCACTGATGTGATTTGGGTTCCTTAGCTTGTGCAATAGCTCCATTATTGTCACAATAAAGCTCAATTGCATCACAACTACTGGGAACTACACCAAGTTTAGAAATGAACTTCCTGATCCACACAGCCTCCTTTGCTGCATGTGAAGAAGCAATATACTCGGCCTCTGTAGTAGAATCAACAACTGTTTCTTGCTTGGAACTCTTCCATCTTACAGCTCCATTATTAAGGAAAAATACAAATCCTAACTGTGATTTGTAATCATCTTTATCGGTTTGGAAGCTTGCATCGGTGTAACCCTTTACGACTAGCTCTTCCTCGCTGCCATAAACAAGAAACTGATCCTTAGTCCTTCGCAAGTACTTGAGGATGTTATTTACGGCTATCCAGTGAGCATCCCTAGGATCTGACTGGTACCTGCTCGTCATGCTGAGAGCATACGAGACATCTGGGTGTGTGCACAACATAGCATACATGATGGATCCGATGGCTGATGCATATGGGATCCCATTCATACGCTCCCTCTCTTCACAAGATTGGGGACATTGAGCTCTAGAGATGGTGACTCCATGTAGCATGGGGATGTTTCCTCTCTTTGAGTTCTCCATGCTGAACTGCTTCAGCACTTTATCAATGTACGTGCTCTGACTTAGTCCGAGAAGCCTTCTAAATCTATCTCTATAGATCTTAATTCCTAGAAAGTAGGATGCTTCTCCTAAGTCCTTCATTGCGAAAGTATTCCCAAGCCAAGTGTTTACCTTCTCTAAGGCTAAGACATCATTCCCCATCAAAAGTATGTCATCCACATACAATATGAGGAATGTGGTTGAGCTCCCACTAACCTTCTTAGACACACAAGGTTCATATTCATTTTGAATAAAGCCAAACACTTTGACTTCCTCATCAAATCAAAGATTCCAACTCCGAGATGCTTGCTTCAATCCATAGATTGACCTTTGCAGCTTACAGACTTTATTGGCATTCTTTGGATCTACAAAACCTTCAGGCTGTGTCATGTACACATCCTCATTTATATTTTTGTTAAGGAATGCAGTTTTAACATCCATCTGCCAAATCTCATAGTAATAATAAGCTGCAATAGCAAGCATGATCCTGATGGACTTAATCATGGCAATTGGAGAATAGGTTTTGTCATAGTCAACACCTTGAACTTGTCGAAATCCCTTCGCAACCAATCTGCCTTTATAAGTTTGCACATTGCCATCCATGTCGGTCTTCTTCTTGAAGACCCACTTGCACCATATGGGTTTTACCCCTTCGGGTGGTTCCACCAAAGTCCATACTTTGTTGGAGTACATGGATTCCATCTTGGATCTCATGGCTTCAAGCCATTTCTCAGAATTTGGTCCCTCCATAGCCTCTATGTAGGTAGTTGGATCATCATCTATGATCAACTCACCACCTTCTTGAGTCACAAGGTATCCAAACCTCTCAGGTTCAAGGCGGGTCCTACTAGATCTACGAGGTCCTTGTGTTACCTGAGGAGACTGAGATTCCACAACAACTTGTGAATCTCCATTTTCCTCTTGTACATCTATCGGTTCTATGTTTTCTTGTTGGGATTGAACCTCTTCAAGCTCTATTTTCCTCCCACTGCTTCCTTTGGAAATAAATTCCTTCTCTAGGAACACAACTGTCCTGGCAACAAACACTTTGTTGTCAGTAGGGTGGTATAGATAATATGCCCTCGTTTCCTTGGGGTATCCAACAAAATAACATTTATCAGATTTGGGTCCAAGCTTATCAGGAAACATTTTCCTAACGTAAGCCTCACACCCCCAAATCTTCAGAAAAGACAAACCGGGACGCTTCCCAGTCCATATCTCATATGGTGTCTTTTGAACCGATTTAGATGGTACTCGGTTAAGTATAAACATGGATGTTTCAAGAGCATAACCCTAGAAAGAAATTGGAAGATCAACAAAACTCATCATTGATCGCACCATATCCAACAATGTGTGATTCCTTCTTTCAGACACACCATTATGCTGTGGTGTTCCAGACAGAGTCCATTGTGATACAATACCACGGGCTCACAGAAGGTCCTCAAACTCCTGGCTTAAGTATTCTCCACCTCGATCGGATCTAAGTGCCTTAATACTTTTACCAAGTTGGTTCTGTACTTCATTCATGAAATCCTTGAACCTTTCAAGGGTTTCTGACTTATGTTTCATCAGGTACACATAGCCATACCTACTGAAGTCATCAGTAAAGGTAATGAAGTATTGATACCCACCTCTAGCATTAGTTCTAAAAGGCCCACATACATCAGTATGTATGAGTCCTAATAGATCACTAGCTCTCTCACCTTTACTTGAAAAGGAAGTCTTGGTCATCTTTCCCAATAAATAAGATTCACATGTCTCTATTGATTCATAATCAAAAGACTCTAGATAACCATCTTTATGGAGTCTAGAAATGCGTTTCTCATTTATGTGCCCTAGACGACAATGCCAAAGATACGTTTCATTTGATTTGTTGAGTTTTTGCCTTTTGGTGTTTACGTTGTATATACTTGTCTCTAGATCTATCAAGTATAGATCATAAGACATTGGGTCACTTCCATAAAAGATCCCATCTTTAGAAATGGAACAATTTCCATTCTTAATAAGAAATTCAAATCCATCCTTGTTCAAACAAGAAACAGAAATGATATTCCTATTTATGGCAGGTACATAATAGCAGTTCTTCAACTCTATTATTAGCCCACTTGGTAGAGTTAACTCATAGGTTCCTATGGCACTGGCGGCAACCCTTGCCCCATTAGCAACACATAGTTCAACCTCACCTTTCCCTAAAGGCCTACTTCTCTTAAGATCCTTCACATTTGAACAAATGTGAGATCCGCATCCGGTATCAAGTACCCATGACGAAGAAGTAGTAAAGTTAATCTCTATCACGTATACACCAGAAGTAGAGATCTCTATCTCTGACTTCTTCTTCCATCGTTCCTTCCATCCTCTCCATGTAGAAGAAATTGGTTTGGTGAGAGAACCCTTCTCTCCCTCACTTTTCGTTCCATTGATCTCTATCAATGAACTTTCTTTCTTCTTCACCAACGCTTTAAGCGTACATAGAGTGGATTCAAAGGCTCCTGGTATATCTGGATTGTGTAGAACACTTCTCACAGTCCTCAACCAGTTATGGAATTTATTCTCAATTATTTTGCCCATTTTAAAAGATGATTCCTTTGCCATTCTACAAGAGAAAATTGCATTTTGTCAAAACTCCTTTTGATTTGATTTGAAAAAAATTTGACGATAGTTAATTAGGCCTTTAATTAATTACCGCTCCCACTATTTTGACTCAAATTGATAGCCCTCACCATCAATTCGGAAGATTGCAGCGTACAATCTTCTAGTGGGTCAAGATCATGAAATCCTATGAGCCATGGACCAGCTTGGGCTGTCACCCACAACTCAGATCTTCCAGGTAGGCAACTCTTGCCAATTGCATCATATGCAACTCTTGAAAGATGTCATATGCAACTCTTTCCCATGATCATCTCCATGCCTCAAGGTGCTAGATCCTATCTAGGTCACCTTGTTAAGTCTGACCCAAAGCCAACACGATGACCATGCACTCTTCTTGGGCAGACCCACACATTCATCCTTCACGCTTCCACGAGATAGACGGTGCACCACGCTTGGGTGTACCCACACTTGGTCGATCAATCTTTTCACATGTGTCGCATTTGGAAGGCATCTAAAACTTAATATTTAATGAGAGATTTGGTATTTATATACATATACATATACATATCCAATCACCACAATATATAGTATGTATCATATACATGCTATATCCCATAGAAAACATGCAAAACGATAAAAGCAATGATTATGGCCATCCTATTGTGATTCCTCGAGCCAAGAGGGATCACGGTAATCTTGGTCTACATCACATGCAACCTGTACAAGATGAAATCTGTGCCTGCCTTTCTAGGTTTGATCAGCTCATCTCCATGACTGATCGGCTCACCATCAAGTTGTTTGTTCGGGTGCCACGAGCCGATCGATTGGCGCCTCCAGCCGATCGGTTCACCAGTTGTCGTGCATCTCCTCAGATCACCACCCGCTCGTCTCTCTCATCGAACCGGTCGTCTGGAACACCAACCGATCGGTTCACGCCTTGAACCAATCGTCTCAGGTCATCGTCAAGTCATTCGCCGTTGTTTGACATAACAGGAAATAAAATCTATCATGCTTACAATTGAATTGTGAAACCCTGAGTTACATTCGGGGGGAGCAAAGGTAGGAATATAAATCTCGAATTATTCCAAGTTACATCAGGAATAGGAGAAAAAGAATCAGTGCGCAGACTTAGATGCAAGCAACCACATACAACCACACACAGAGATAGGGGTTTATAGGCCATAACCATGCTACACATCCACCACAAAACTCGTTTAAGGGCGACGCATATCGGGTGCATTAATATTACATATCATATATGTATATTTAGGATTTGTGGATTGGACATGCATAAAGCCAATTTTATTCGCATCGCATGCAATAAATAAAGGCAAAAAACCAAAATCGATCATATCCATAATTTTAAAATATAGAGCTGTTAACCTGGCTCTGATACAACTGTTGGGTTTTAGAGGAGGCAGAGAAGCAACGGAAAAAAAGTTTCTCCCCAAAACCCAGAATAAAAGCAATCGCGTCAACGTCTATACAATAGGAAAGATGGCTTGTGGATGCATACCTTGTCCCGAGGCTTTCTCGGTGACAGTACCTCACGCCTTGTACGGTCTTGACCTCTGGTCTTGGACGGTGTCTGTGCAGCTCCTGGTCGCATCGGGACTGAAGACTCCTGGTCTCACTGGGACTGTCGGGATTGACAGTTGTCCTCCGAGCGACAGAGGTCTCCCGCCTCTGTAGTCATCCACATGGACTGCCTGGAACTCCGATCTCCTTGTCGCACAAGGAATCAGAAGGAGTCGCACAAGGAATCAGAAGGAGTCGCACCCTCCTGTCGGCGTACTAGTCGCCAACACACTCTGCTGCCACCAGTCGCAACTGCAGTTGTCTTTCCCTTACTGTGCCTCCCTTTTCGGGTAGCACTTGCTCGGGCTCTCTCGATTACCAAAACTAGAGATAATGACAACTTTGTAAAGCAACTGGTTTGCACTGAGTTGTACTCTGAGAAGCCCCCAATACCCCTATATATAGGCGGGTCATGGGACAGGGTTCTCTATCCCGGGGAATATGGGACTAAAGCAGGAGTAGAAGGGTTTGAGATTTTCTACAAAAAACAACCAACTCGCAACCTAAAACGATCGTTTCATAACTGAAATGGCTGGTTGGGGATCTGAGCCGGTCGGTTGACACCTCAACCGATCGGTTGGGACCCATGAACCAGTCGGTTCACTTCTGAACTGGTCGGTTCATGGTCCTGATCAGTTCCCGATTGACTTTTCTTATTTTGTTTCTAATTGGTATCAAATACCAATCCTTGTTCCAATCAAATTGGGCAAGTGAAACGAAAGGAAATTTCTCACCAATCTTATTTTCCCAACTTGCCCGGTTGCAACAGTTGAACCGATCATTTCAACAGTTGAAGTAATCGTTCATCCTGTCCTTGAGCCGATCGACTCACCACCTGAGCTGATCGGTTCACCAAGCTGAGCCGATCGGTTCATCACATGATCCGATCGGTTGGGAGTGCAGACTGTGCAGAATCAGTCAATTGTGGTTTCAATCAATCCGATACTCTAATCAATCAGTCCAACACCTTCAACACTATGATATTGAGCTATCGATTAATTGAGTGTTTAGTTGAACTACTAAACTCCTTTAGTAATCAATATAAACATTGTTTGTGGACAAACTCCTATTCCAGGTTAAATCCTTTGTGTGTGGCCCCAGAGGTCCATTTCACGTTGGCAGTGAAAGTCCATAACATTTATGACTTCACAAGCAAAGAGCGGTGCCTAGTCACACATCAGTGCTACCCAAGTGAAATAGAAAGTTGGAGTTCAATCCTACAATACGTGAATGGTGTTACAGTGAATGTATAATTCCTTTGTCATTGATATCCTGAATGAACTTGAGGCATTGAATAGTCATCCTGTCAACATTCATTCATTTCCTTGATCTCATAGAAGACTGGGTGAGATGTGTGTGACATCAATATCACATATTGATTCACACGTGCATGCACATGCCTTTCTCAATCCTACTCATCAAGTGGCCAAGGACATCAAACTCCCTCAGGAGGGACAAATCCCATATCTATCACTCACCCCTCAAAAGCCCCATGTGTCAAAGCCACCCAATCATCACCTTTATAACAACCCATGTTTCAGGACTACGTTTGATGATGTCAAAGTGTACCCAACGACATGTGTTGAGTGTAGTGATTTCAGGTCTAAGAATCACACTCACCACCATCATTGTGAGAGCTGACTATGACTACCAAGTCATGGTTCCATGTGTCACTCTCACGGTGGGTCTGTCTGGTACCTTGTTCTCTAACAAGTACCTATGTGCTTGGTTTGATATCACTATATCATGACTAATGAGATTCTATCATCAACCAACACACAATCTAGTCTTCAGTGTTATTGATGTCTATGGTTATTTCCACAATAACAACCGACTAGGGACTAAACAAGAATGAATACTCTTAACATCCGTATGATCTCATCGTTCAGGTCCTCAACCCAAAAGCATACGTCATTGAGTAAAACAATTCTGTAGACATCTATCATGTTACACCATCATCTCAGAAACAGTTTAAACATATAGATCGGAAAATTGCCTTTATTATTATTCAAATCATTTACAAAGTATCCCATTACAATCATCATATGACTTGCTCTATGGGCATACATACCAACACATTTATCTTCCAAATTAGGTGATACTTGGCCCTTAAGTTTCTTTTAGATCAAGAAAATGAATTTTCATATCAAATTATCTCATGGTTTCCTATTTGTGATTTTTGAAACAACACATTCCTCATTATCCTCTTTTAATCCATTATATCCTATATTATCTCCAATTATTGTCCTTATTATCTCTTTTATGTGTATTTTGAGATTTCTCTCCTTTTTCATATACTAAAAAGCACTAGAAAGTCCTAGGATGAAATATTTTATTATATTTATTACTTAGTGTACAATTTGCACTTCAAGCCCATTATTAAAAACCCAACTGAAGTATTTGTGCATATAACCCTATATTAAGAATATATGGGAAATATTTATCTGATTAAGTTCTTTAATTTCTTATTATCATCCAAACAAGTCATTACTAAGTAGAAAGTATTTTAGATTCTCTTAATTACATGTATTATCTTATCCTTATTTGGCTAAGTCAAAAGGGTAAAACTATTAGGGTAGGATTCTATTTTTGGTATGTTACAATATACCCATGATCTAACAAGAAGTTCTTTAATTTCTAATACCAAGCTCGAGGTGCTTGTTTGAGTCCATAGGGAGCTTTTTCCAACAAATAAACATGGTTAGGTAAACTATCATGTTGAAATCCTGGGAGTTGAGCAACATACAATTCCTCCTCAATTGTACCATTCAAAAATGCACTTTTAACATCCATTTGATAAAGAAGAAAGTTTTTGTAACTAGAAAAAGCAAGCAACATACCAATGGACTCAACTCTAGATACAAGTGCATATGTTTCGTCAAAATATATACCTTCCTATTGATTGTAAGCCACTAACCTTGCTTTGTTCCATACCGCCTTTCCGCTTTAATCTAGCTTATCGTTGTAGACCCACTTGGTGCCAATGATCTTTGTATCACTTGGTCTTGACACTAGGGTCCATACTTTTTTCTTTTTCAAATTTCTCCAACTCTTCTTGCATGGCTAGGATTAGACCAGTCAAACTGGGTCAAAATCCGCGGGCACCCATGGGTCAACCCGTTTAAGTTGGGTTTGGGTGATGAAATTTGCCACACGCTAGAAATTACCCAAACCCATACCCACCTGCTTGTTTAACGAGTTTTGTAGGTGGCCCACAGGCACCAGCGGGTGACCCACATAATTCAATCACTTATATAAAAATAAATATAATGATACACTAGTACTTAGAATAAATAAAATAATCTACTACTAACCATTAACAATTAAGGAGTACCAATCCAAACTCAAACTTGTCCAACATGCTTTGATATGAGAGAGAGATTGGGGAAATAAATTCAACATCTACTACATTATCTAATTGTTCTATTAAACTTACTCTAGTTTATTGAAGATAATCATACATTATAGGATGTTAATTGTACATTAGAGAATTTTATCTAAAAATATGTTTGTGCTTTACTGGTTGTAAAAATATAACATATTTTGTTTGAAGTGACAACTTCAATAGTTGGTTGTTCTTATGCTATATTTCACAAAAAAATATAGCAAATGGTCTTCTTTTACCGTTACAGTAGTAATTTATAAAATACTTGTTTATTGGACACATATTATATGGGAATCCGTGGGTGACCCGCAACCCGCGGGGTCGGGTTTGGATTTGTGTTTCTTCAACCCGTTTATAATTGCATTTTTTGACCCACACCCGCGAGACCCAAACCCGCAATGACCCAACCCAAACCCAACCCACCCACCCGTTTGACAGGTCTAGCTAGGATCCATTCATCATCCCCAAGAGATTCTTTGACATTCTTTGGATTGAGTTGTGAGATGAAGGCGTTGCTGGCTTGTTCTTTGTTGAAGGCATCCACGTCTTCACTCTTTCAAACGAGTCACCAAAAATTAGCTCTTTTGGATGATTCTTTGCAAAGCAGGGGGTTGGATCCTTCTTCTCTTCATATTGAATGATCACATCTTTTCCCTTCTGGGTGATGTTGAGTTCTTTTAGAATAGGAATTACTTCACCCACAACATCATCATTTGGAACAATATCTTTGGGAATAGAGGGGTTAGTCTCAATTTACTTAACATTTGCAGAGTTTTCTACTTTGTCAAGATCAACATTAAATACTCTATAAGCCTTGCTAGTAGTGCTATAGCCAAGAAAGAAAGCATTGTAAGATTTGAGATCAAACTTGTTGAGACAATCTTTTGTATTTAAAACAAAAAAAGGACATTCGAAAACATGGAAATACTCGATAGAAGGCTCCTACCACGCCATAGCTCATAGGGGGTTTTCTTTAAATAAGTATGTGTAAAAACCCAATTTTACACAAAACTTGAGGTACTAACGACTTCATCCCGAAACTTCTTTGGAGTTTCATACTCTAAAAGCATGGTCCTAGCCATCTCCTATAGTGACCTATTCTTCCTCTCTACAAATCCATTTTGTTAAGGTGTTCGAGGTGAAGAGAAGTTATGTGCATAGCCAGATTCTTCACAAAAGAATTCAAAAAGATCATTTTGAAATTCTCCCCAATGATCACTACAGATGGAAACAATCCAGCAAGAAGATTTGTTCTCAACTCATTTACAAAAACTAGAGAAAACATCAAGTGTATCACTCTTGGAAATGAGAAAGAAGGTCCAAGTATATCTAGAGAAATCATCGACAATAAATGGCAATACTTGGAACCACAAAGTGATTGAGTTCTCATTGGTCCAAATACATAAATATGAAGAAGTTTAAGAGCTCTCTTAGTACTAAGGACTCCTTTGGATTTGAATGAGAACTTAGTTTGCTTTCCTTGGGTACAAGGTTGGCATTCCTCATCCTTTTCAAAATCCAATTTGGGAAGTCCCTTGACCAATCCTTTTTGCTCAACTTCTTCAACTAATGCATATTTACATGACCAAGCCAACGATGCCAAAGATAAATATCATTCAAATTGACTACTAGGAATCTACCAACAACATACTTAATAGAGTCAAGCACAGTTACATAAATATTACCACTTCTAGTTCCCTTATATATGACTTGATAGGTGAGGGAATCTAGAATCAATCATTCAAAAGAAGTAAATATCATAAGGTAACCATTATCAAATAATTGACTTACACTTATTAATTTGATACGTAAGGATTCAACTACATCACCCTCACCTTTCACCTTACCTTTATCATTGTCCCCAAAGGTAACCAAACCTCCTTTCTTCTTAGTGAAGTTGTTGAAATGGCTAACATCACCTGCCATATGTTTAGTACAACCACTATCAACAATCCATCTTCCTTTTTCCTCACCAATTTCTTCACTTGTAGAGACCATGAGTGCAAGGTGGCACTCATTCTTCTTCGTAGCTAGAGCCACTTGAGGATGATTCTTCTCAAGCTGCATTCTTGTGTCTTTACTCATTATTTTCCTTCCTCTTGTACTTTCTCTCCTTCTTGTACTCTTCCTCCTTGGAGATGCCCTTGTGGTGTGACTTTCTTAATTTAGGACATTCACTCTTATAGTGTCCCTTTTGGCCACACTTGTAGCATCTAGGAGTAGAGGAGGAGGATTGCTTTCCCTTGAAGTGCTTGCCCTTGGTGTAGTTGGCTTCATGCTCACTAGGGCCATCATCTTCACTAGACGAGGATGGAGAGGTCTGACAAGCAAGTTGTTGTTGAAGGATGATAGCCTCCACTTGAGATTTGAAGGCACTATCTTTGATCTTCTTTGCTTCCTTCTCTTCTTGCTTGGATTCTTCTTCTAGCTTGTCAAGCCTTGGATCAAGAGCTTGTAGATTGCCAGTGAGCTCTTCGGTTGGGATGTCACCAAGGCTTCTCACTTCTTCAATGGAGGTCACCTTTTACTCCCATATCTTTTGTAGAGTCTACAAGATCTTGAAGTTGATTACACCTCTATCTAAAGTGTTGCCCAAAGTATCTAGGCTGTTGATAATGACGTTGAGTCTAGAGTACATCTCAGCAATCCCTTCTTTCTTACCCATCTTGAAGTTCTCTAGAAGGCTTTTCAACATGTAGATCTTAGCCTCCTTGACTTGCTTTGTTCCCTCATAGGTAATACACAACTTATCCCAAATCTTATAGGTTGTATCCCATGAGGAGATGTGGTTGAACTCCGTTGGGGTAAGGGCTGCATAGAGGATGCTTATGGCTTTGACATTGAGCTGGGCTTCTTTTAGTGCAACTTCATTCCATGTTGACACAACTCTGGTTGGCTCCTTATATGATGTGACCATCACCTTCCACATATCAAAGTTCATCCCTTGAATGTAAAGTTGCATACACCTCTTCTAATAGAGAAAGTTGGTGTCGTAGAAGACCAGAGGATTCATGGAGAAACCTCCCTCTAGGTCGAGTGAACCAAGTAGGTTTTCACCCATATTCTCATCTTGTAGGAGATTGTTGGAGAAGGTCATTGGCTCTGATACCACTTGTTGTATATAGGGCTCTAGAGGGGGTGAATAGAGCTTCAAAATTCTCACAAGAATAGTTAGAGCTTCAAATTATATCAATTGAAATCAAATGCTTAAGATCAATTTGAACTCCTATCTAAGTAAGCATAGCAAGGATGAGAGAAATTGAAACATGCACTTGGACAAGGTGGTTTAGAGTGGTTCCAATCTTCAAACTAGGAGATACTCAATCCATTACCTAGAGAGGCCAACCTCTAGGACTTTGCGACCCGTGTATACTTATATTCATTCATAAGAGATATAAGGAGACCACCATACATCCAAGGACTTACCTACTCAAGACAAGAGTCTTCCACCAACACAAGGACTTACCCACTCGATCAAGATGTCTTCATCCTTCAACAAGGACTTACCCACACTTGCATCTAGTCTTTGGCCTTGAAGGATTTACCCACTCTTATTGAATCTTGTCCTTGCCCTTCTCCTTCACCCGGAGAAGATCTTCACCTCTTCTTCAACCTTGACAAAGACTGACAACAACTTCACCTTCACTCAGAGTAGCTTTCTTCAACCTTTGCTCTTTGAGAAAGGGGGTTGGGAAGATGGAAGGAATGAGAGCTTTACAAGAACATGGAGGTAGCTCTCTTACAACATACCTAACTCACTCATAATCACGAAATTCTTTGTAAATGAGAAAGAGAGAGAAAGGGGCTCAAAGGGTTGTAACACACTCAACCATAGCAAGGACTTGGAATAACATGAATGAGCAAACTTGGAATGAACTCCAAGGGGTCCTATTTATAGCTGAGTGTGTTCCTTTGAGTGTGGGATCACTTAAGAAAAAAAAACTAGAAATTTCACAACTTGCAACTGATCTATTTTTGCTCACAACAACTCTGCAACGGTTATAATCACTTTTTCTAGTGTTTTCATACATTACATTCGGTCGAGTTTCAATAAAGGTAACTCGACCGATCCACTAAAGGACAAAGCCAAATTTCAAATTATCAGTCGAGTTTATTCAGAGAAACTCAACGGATGAGTCAAAATAAGTTTTACTTAGTTGGTCGATCGGTCAAGTTCTTTGAGTATACAACTCGACCGATTGGTCATTTCAGAAAATTCATCACTAGATCGGTCAATTTCCAACTTGATCGATAAATAGTCTGTGACAAATTTTCCAATTTGACTTTTGAGTGACTAAACATTGGAATTTAGTGTCCCTGGTTTTTTTCTCATCTTAGTTACAAGTCATATCATCAATACAAGTGTTACAAAATTCATCTAAGGTCATTTGGAATGATTTCTCAAAATGTACACTTGCATTGCTTTTGACTTGAACTTGGATAAGCTAGGGCTTGTGTAATTTGATCTTTTTCATGTACCTAAAGCCTGAAATCAATCTTGAACAAATATAATGGTTAAGTCATTATTAAAATATGGGCAACATATAACTCTCAAGTCAACATATCCTACATGAATTTACAAATATTTTGGAAGGGAAACCTATAAATTTTCATTCCCTCACCTGACTGTCTTCTATCTAAATTCACAAGTAGCCTATTCCACTTTGTATACCTATTAAATACATAATTAACAAATTATAATGAAGTAAATCAAGAAGTCTATATATATTTAATATTATGCAATCATTTTGGAACTATATCTATTTTGTTAAACAATATGATTGTAAAATTCATCCAGAAACAAAGGATAACTAGTGTATCACATATACTAATTAAAAAATTGAGTATTGTTGCTTTGTTAACAATATGTATTTATACTAGGATGAAAATATGGGATCTTTCTCCGTTCTAAATATCCTGATAGGGAGTTTAATTTTTTTATACATGAAATTCATGATTGGATACAAAGTGTTATTGACTAGGACAATTGGTTATCTCTATGGCAAACTTCTTAACATATTTTTGTATTGCATGACATAATCAGATATGAAAATATGTTTAAAAAAACTCCATTATAGGATTTTCAAGTGATATTAGATCTATAGAGGAAATCATAATTTTAACATGATTCACTTGATCCATCATTAAATCAAACCTTCTCGTATTTTCTACTAGAAATTCCATAAAAGCAGCACCACAAGTATTTTGTCTTTTTAGACTTATGTGTAAACCATTTGTTATTATAGTTAATTATGCATGTTGACAGACAAAGGTGTGAAAAATTGTGTTGTTGTATTATTGCTTTAGTTTCCAAAAAAGTTACACATGAACCTCAACAAGAGTTCATTGAAAAAAGTAATGATGTTGTTATCATCTTTTTTTGTAAGATTTTAGAATTTCTTTGAACTAACTTTCAAACAAAAACTAAAATAATAAAAATGATAATAATAAGTTATGTTTTTGAATATCTATGAATAAATATAATATGTCATGTTTGAGTCTTATTTGTCATATTATGTGTCTTTATACACATATGCCAACTTGTCGGCAACAAACTGGGAGTAGGTGCACATCCTTTTAGGTAACTTGAGATGCCCCCCCCAACAAAAAAAAGAGAGAATGGGAGACATGATAGTACTATAATATGGACAACAAAGTGATTATTTACATTATAAGAAGCATAAGATAGAAACACTCACATATCTTTTCGCATGCTTTGTATATAAATTGAAATATCTATATGGTTTTCCTAACTAGATTGGAAGTAATTACTTTGGGTATGTTGTGAATTGGTGGTCTATATGGCCCTTAATGAGCACGTAACATCATCCAACTTGCATAAATTGCTATCCCAACCTCCTTAAATTCATGCTTCCAAAAGCTCCTAGAAAATTGATTCAAAGAGTTACCAAAATTTGATTTAATCTTATCACTTTATTTCTAATTTTTTTAATGTTTCCTCCTAATCTATCAATTTTTTTTCACCATCTCAAGATTATGATCCTTTTTCTAGTTAGATGCAACTCATTACAACTATAATTAGATTCTCTATCATCTTCATTTTATAAAAACATATTTCTCTCTCTCTTTTTAGTTACATTCAATTACTACTCTTTATCTTTTTTCTTTATAATGTAAATCTTTGAACTAAAATGAGTAATTTCCATGGCATACTTTCATATCCTATTTTTTACTATCATATACACCATCTCTTGTCAATATTTTCTAATCAACTCTTTCTATTTCTCTCCTTTCCTATCTACCTTCTCTTCACTCTCTGTCTCTTTTAATCAATATAACAACATTCTTTCCTATTTAACTACACTCTACAGTCTCTTCATATGATTATTCATAATATAAGGGAGATCTAAATAAAGCATGTTAATGTCATTATCTCTCTTTACATATTTCCTACTAATGACTAAATCTTCCCTCAATGTATCCAAAAAATTCAATATATATATATTCTTCCCCTTTAGCAATACAATCTCTCCAATGTCTACTTAAAAATGAATAAATTGTCTTTAATTAAAACTATGTCATTTGAATATTGTACACATACATATTTTAAATTGTTCAAATGATGCCATGTTTTTAACTCTCTCCTCTCTCGATCATCTCATGTTTCTTCATCTTTCCTTTCTTTTATCTAATTTTCTCGACTAACAATTTTACAATGTTAAAAACTTTTTGTACTTCTTCAACTAAAATCTCTCTCCTCACTCAATATCTTCTCTTTATAGCATAAATTCAATTTAAACAAAAAATATAAAATGAATTGTTTATATCATATGCTATCAACTATTACATGCACTATTCTCCTCAATTTCCAAAATTACCATTCAATTTCATTCCTCAAGTTTTCTCTACTCTCTCTTTCTATTTTCTTTGAATTAACTATGTTCTCTTTAACTATTTACATCAATTTTTTCTCCTCTCTTTGTATCCTCATTTTTTTCTACTTCATTTATCTTGTTACTAAATAACCCTGTCATTATCGAACTTCCCTCAATGATCCATTAAATATATCATATATTTTTTAGTACTTATTCCTCCTCTTCCCTCCATAATAAATTTACAATTAGCCAACCAATCTCCCTTTCACACAATTCTATGTATATTTTGAAAATGATTCATTCACCCCCACTCTCTTCTCCTTAATTTGAAACATATTATCACACGTCCGGCCATATGATCATCTTAACATATACTATTTTTTCAAAATAATGGTAAAAGTTGTCTAAATTGATTTCATCTTTTTCCTACATAGCACTTTGGTGTTTACTAGTATTATGAAAATACTAAAAAGTATCATATTCTCTTAAAACATCATGTTAGTAAACTCAATGCATCACTTTTCCGCATGCCTAGTTTTTAAGAGAGATAAAGACTTTCATGTATTCTAAATATATGGATGGTAAAATAAGTTGTATATAGTTGAGTTTTTGGTTCAGAGTCTAACCTAGAACATGCATGATGGATAATAAAAATTATATCAACATTCTTAGCTTGAACCACATATATAAGTAATGTGGAATGTTTTGGGATGGTTACATGGGTTAGGAGAAGTGCTAACTTGATTTGGTTGAATTTAATGATCACCTTATGTATATTAACCTCACAATTCTTTATATTTACTCATAGAATAGAACAACCTATTTGTGATTATGAAGATAATATAATAAAAAAATCCTCCTCAACTTTTTGATAGTGTGGAATAGAGAGCCTGTGATTATAAAAAGTATTACTCATAAACAAAACATGATCCTATGCACAACATATATTAGAAACTATCTATAATTATAAAAAATAATACTACAAATTGCATCCCACTCTCCCGATTGTTCTTCTTATATGATATTTAAAAGTTAACAATATTCTCAAAGATTTAGTTGTTTGTAAAGGTAAGACAATGTAGCTACTACTCGTTACTTCTGTAAGAAAATAAATATCACAATTAATATGATATAAGAGTTTTGAAATATTAACAAAAGTCAGGAGGTTATTAAAAAAGGTCCAAACATAGAAGTGGGACGACCAGTTAGGGGTGCAAATGGGTCAAGTATACCTACATATCCATAGATTTTTGCTCTTTAAAACACATCATCGTTTCAATATTTTGTACCCTCATACCCGCAGACCTGCATACCAGTAGACTCATATTTAAGTAGGTATATGAATGTGTATGTTTGGTTCCAAACTCGCATACTTGTGTACCCATTATATGTAAATAACTTATAGATAAAATATTATTTATATTATACTTTACTACTCAAATTAATATAATAGTTGAAATTATGTACTACTCTAATTAATATAATAGTTGAGGTTATGGTATCCAATGATGAACTAGCCATTCTGGTTACAATCCTTAATTCAAAATAATAATGGTATGCTACAGAACTCAAACACTCCATATTGGTTACAATGGGCTCCACTCATCTTCAACATTGAGTATATTGTTTATTATAATAATGTGAAGTTGATATGCAATATCTAGATCTATATAAATAAAAATGACGTATTAGAAATTTTGTTACATTAATAGTGTCACATTTCATACAAAATCACTTCCCTGCATACTAGCACCTTATACTTGCAAATGTTGTAGTACATGTACGATGCATATATGGTTTTTTATTGTGCGGGTGTAGACCCATACACGTACCCTAAAGAGTATAAAGATGAGCACACCTGTACGATTCATATTTTGTACCCATATAGTCTAATTTTTTTCTACTTTAGATATCACAAATTGAGTTAAAATATGCGGACGCTAATGGTTCCACTGTTTAAGTCAGATTTGGGTCATAACATTGCAACCATCACCAAGATCTATACCCTACATTTATCTAACAAGTTTCATGGACGGTCTACGTTCATCGCTGGTTCCCCATTGGTAAAATTAATTATAAAAGAGAATATAATTACCTAACTTAAACGTAAAAATGAAAGCTGAGTTTTCAACAAATTAAGGCCAATATCCAAATCGAAACAGCCAGCGACCCATTACCAGAGGAATGGGATGGCAAACTCAGTGTTTTTCTAACTTGCCATGTTGCTTCCGGACCTGGGACTCATAGCTCAGTGTTTCTAATCCGGATTGAAAAATACCCTCGTTAACGCTCGAGCCTTCGGGTCCTATCAACTAAAAACCCACTCGAGTCGGCTCGGGGACCCGGGCGGGGGGTAATCCGGACGTCCACCCGGGCCGCTCTCGCCTCAAGAGAACTCATAAGGCAATTGAGATTCTGGCTCTAGGAAATGAACCGAAGCTACTGCTCAAATTCAGTCTCGCATATGCATTCCACAGAGGAGTTGCTTCAACATACAAGTCAACCGTATAATATATATTTTTAATATATTAGGTGTCTCTTGTTCTTAAATTTTTGGTATTCCTCATATATGTTAGTTTCTAAATAAGAGAGACATCTATGACTCGAACAATAGAGGAGGAATATGTATTTAATGCTTTGACAAATTATCATATTTAATGTATGTAATCTGATGTAGCGAGCCGTTTGTTTTAAGTTGGCTATGTTGGAAATTACGACATACAACCGTCATTTGTAAACAAACACCGGAAAAACACTTTATTTTTTTTCTGGACACCTGTAACCCGTAATCCATGGATTTAGTTTGGATATGTACTTTTTTCGATCTATTTAGGACTGCATTCTTTTGACATGCTCCTGAGACCCAAATCCACAATATGAATAATTAAATTCAAACTCAACTCACCCACCTATTTGACATATTCACTCTACTTTGTTTAGGGCATGAGTGGTGTGTACTTCGTGGGTAAATAATATGAATATATAGTAATGATTAGAGTTCAGTTAATAACCAATTAATCGAATGGTTAATTCTGAACAGTTATTCTCTTAGACAATTTGATTAATTTAGTTAATTTATTTCAGTTGATTGGTTAAATGATTAATTTGTCGATTAAATTTTTTTCTGTTTGATTAACTGAATAATAATAATTTATTAAAAAGATCCTACACATATCTATACCTATAAAGTTATAACTTTATTTCAAAAAACCTCCACATATATATACTACTCAAGTTTTCATAAATTATAGAATGCTATATTTATATGTAATACTATAATAGTTGTTCAAAATTTTACAAGTTTCTTCATACCTTTTTATTATAAGCGGGTCATTAGGTTAAGCAAATCAATCAATCAAATAATCATCAACCAATTAACTATAACCGTATTAATTGACACTAATGTTTTGACTTTCAGAAAGGACCGACAGCTCAGTTTGCTATCCATGTTTCTGTTAAGACATTTCTGTGATTATTGTCAAACTTTATACAATAATTTAAATAATATTGATATTTAAAGTCTCAAGTCACAATTAACTATATATAACCGAACAGAATTAACTATCACTAACAGAATTAATCAAATGCTCACCCTTACGTATATTTGACGAGCGGCGCCGATCCCTACACTTACACCCTGCCTGGTCAAGAACTAAGATTCTGCTGGTCGGGCGGCCTATGCTACGCGATAATTCTTTATTCACTGGTCTGATGGTCCAACAGACATAGGTCACCTTGGATGTGCAGTCAATATGTTCATTATGGGGGAACGAAAGAAGGGCACCGGTGGATTTATCATAATGGTTGCCCTGTTGGCGAGCTGTTGTCTCAGTTGTCTTGTCTGCCGCTGTTATTATCCATCTCTATTTCTCTCCTCAACTCTTCTCCTTCAGCCTCCTCGTGTTCCTTCCAATGGCACCCTGGTTCCACCCACCTCCTCTCCCATCTCTGAGTAGATCTCTCGTTAATGGCATGTGGACGACAACTTCTCTTTGATGAACAACAAGAATACTGCATGAGCAGTGGGGCGGGGTTTGGAGTACGGGAGTTGTACGAAGAGTTATACTACCCACAATCACTTATATACCTACTAACCCACCGGTTCCTCGGCCGTCTGTCAAAAGTCGGCTGATTCGGATCCCCTGCGCACTTCGGAAGCCGAAAAGATGTTCGAGACTCCCGAGCTTCTCACAACTCCTCTTTGCTATCCAAATATTTGCTAGATCTGTTTCTCTATCCTCAGGATCTCTCCTCTGAGTCATTAGCACTCTCGCGAAACTACAATAAGTCGATTTTCCATATTTGTCCTCTATTCCCCTTCTTTCTCACCGAGCTCTGCCACAACTACCTCTGCCGATTTTGATCTCCGCCGGAGACCTAGTGCTCCGGCAGTAGTACAGTAATGTTCTGCTTCAAGGGATTCTTGACGGTCCTATCAAAAATATCAAAGATCGTGAGTTGTTAGAATCGTTTCAAGTGGTGCCACATATAACTTCTTATAGATCTTCGGAGGTAATGTAGTTTTTGGAATTGTAAGTTTATTCTCCCCCCCCCCCCAAATGTTGTACAATACACACTTGATCATATATTGATTTAGTTGAGCCAGCGCGAGGAATAGTTTTGTACTGTACTTTTGAATGTACTTTTGAATGAATGATGTTTTAATATTGTATCTTTAAACATGTAGTAATGTACTATGATATTTATAAATACAAATGTATTGCAGAATACATGTCTACAGGTATGGTTTAGGCAAATGCCAAACACTTCTCCATTATGATGAAGATAACACACTCTCATTTATGAATAAATAGAAGTATGAAACTAAGATGGGCACCTTTTTGCAAATAAAATGACATGAATGTACGTAATTTTGACAAATGATACATAAGAAAGGATTGGTTGTTAGTATTGTACTTCTTGTACTGTAAAATGTGGTTGTTAGTACTGTACTTCTTGTACAATGTTTGTTAATAGTGTACTTCTTGTACAATGTCTGTTAATGTTGTACTTTTTGTATACCATTTTGTCAAACGCTACATTACGAATGTCTATAAAAATGTGGTTGTTAATAGTGTACTTCATGTACAATGTGGATGTTAGTGTTGTACTTCTTATACTGTTACTATTGTACTTCTTGTACAATGTGTCTATTAGTGTTGTACTTCTTGTACACAATTCAAACACTACATTTTGAATGTATGAAAATGTAATTGTTAGTACTATACGTCTGTACTTTTATGTACAATGTGGTAGAAAGTATTGTACTTGTACACAATCTTGACAAAACACTACCTTTTTGGAGTGGGTAGATATTGGGAGGCAACATAGCTTTTTGAAAAAAATAGAGTGAATTATAAATAAATTTTTTTCTTCTAAATCTATGTGATTTTCATACTCTAAGATGGATTGGGATATCACATATGCAATTCGTTGGGAATTGGACAGAACATCTGCATTATGCATGAGACTTGTATAACTTTTACATGAGCAATATAACAAGTGAACTGTACGTCTCGTACTGTACAATAAGAAGATTTTTAGAATATGCTAATATTGTACGACTGGTACCGTACATCTTGTATTGTACGTAAAATTTGAGGTAAAAATGATTATAATTATGTACGAGCAAATGTTGCAATATGTAATGTTGTGTAAAATATAGTATATATGAATAAAATTTGGAAGTTGTATTGTTTTGTATATATAACGATATTAGACGTAATATATGAAATAAATTAGAAATAAAAAGTATCAATAAATGTAAGTACAATACATACGTATTTGAGAAGGAATCTGGACTGGGGAGAAATCGAGAGGCAATAGAGCGATCTGAAGAAAAAAAATAGAAGAAACTAGAAACGAACAAAAATTTAAATCTACATACTTTTCATAGTGGTAGATTGAGATATCAAATATGTAATTTGTTGGGAGTGAATACAATCACTGCACTTTGCATGCATTTTTCATGACTTTTACATAGGCAATAATACAAAAGATAAGTTGCAGGTAGAATATATCTGAGATACATTAAAATGCGCTTTGTCCCATGCTTTGGATGTGCCCGCGGGTGGGTAACTGAATATGATTAAAAAATTTCTTTGTAGGAACCGGTTCACCATTTCTCCCCCTCTTCTAATAAACATTGGGCTCCGTGACACCAAATACCTAGTCTACTATAGTGGTTTAGGGTACGATTAGTTTAAGACCAAACCCACGACACTACAGCTACTCCATTACTGTAAAACTTAACCCACAAGGGCTATCAACTCCGGTCCCCACAGCGGTGCTGCAGGCGCTGCAGCTGAGTGCTGGTTGTCGTTTGGTGGAGTTTGCTTCAAACTTTGGAAAACTCGATTAAAGGAGAACCATGGAAGTTTTGTCCCTTTCTTTCTTAGAAGGCTTTTTTTGGAATGCATCGCGAAGCAGGATGATCGGTCAGCAGGCGCAAGTTTCCAAACAATGGCATACTTATTTAAGTTCTCTGGTAAGGGAGGTATAAGAACAGAAACAAGAAGACAAGAACATGTGAAAGTCGAGAATTGAGAAGAACAAGACCTAACTTTTCAAAGTCCATCTCACCAAATTAGCGCCCCCGCGCAGACATATATACTACAATCTACAGCAACGTGAAAGAGCTGTGTTGTTTTCCGATAACGTGACAGTATGCAAACTTCCTACTTCGCTGCCTGGGAACAAAGAGCGATTTATTCAATCAAGGCCCTGCTCCAGCCCTTGCCCAAGTTCCAACTCCGAGGCTCGGGTCTATCCTGGGGAGAGCCTTTTATTCGTTTGAGTGGGCTACTATATAGTCATGCGGAAACGTTGTTTTGCTGCTTGTCTTCTTCGGCCTCGGACTTTGCGTTCTTTCTTCATTTTTTTCCGTCAGCGGCTGGGAGTGTGGCCATAAGATATATTGGTTAGTAATCACGTTTCTATAACGATGTTGCTCAGAGCTGGCGAGCCTTCTTCTGGGCGTCCGAGATGATGGGCAAGGAAGCAGGGTTGAGCATCTGTCCAGAATCGGACCGAATCGGACTGAACCGTTTCGAGGTAGGACCGGACCGGAATTGGACCATTTTGTACTAGGACCAGACCGGACCGTTTGGACCGTAATCAACTTTTTGTATATATTTTTCAACTTATTTAAGTGTACAAAGTTGATAATCTTAGTCAATTCTAACAATTATATAACTTAAGTATCAAACATTTATACTAGTAGTTGTTGTATGTGTACTTTATTTATAATTATTATAGAATACACCTTCAAATATACATACATTTTATATAAAAGTCAGTCTGCGGTCCGGACCGGACCGGACCGAAGACCGAACTCATCGAAATTCTCAGATCATAGATCGGACCGAACTCAAAATAGACCGGACCGGACAAGACCGAATTGAAAAGTCTGATCCGATTTTGCGGTCTGGCCCATTATTTGCTCACCCCAAAGCAGAAGCAGCCAGCGAGGAGGGAAGAAAGAGGAAAGGAGGAGCCCACTGCCCCCTGCTGGGGATGTAGGCTCTTTGGGGTTCATGAGGGCA